>VOQJ01006189.1:4828-14873 GCA_015052665.1 Apistogramma diplotaenia
AATTTGGCCAGGATTGGTGGGGGGGGGGGTGGCCCATTGTTCAGCTTTTTTTTTTTTTTTTTTTAGTCCTCTGCATATGAAACGCTCAGCGAAATGTGAAACCCTGACACTCCTCTAAAAGTCAAAACACTCTCTTCAGGACGTCAGGATTTTTCTCCCTGTAATAGATCCAGGATTTAGTTGCTTTTGTGTCATGAGGCCTGCTCTCAAGGGAAAGCAGGGAGGTGGTATTTCTGGTTTGACCAGTCCCTTTCAGCAAAGAAATATCCTCGCTGAGACCCAGGGATGAACCCGAACACTTATCACCCTGATGTATCCCGCACTTATTAGACTGACAATCTTTCATATAAACTTTATTAGGACAGTGGAAATTGAAGAGCATTAAAGTGTAACAGAGCATGGATAATGTCTACTGTGCTGATTTAAAAGAGTGCAGCATGCAAGGCTCGCCCTGCATGAAATCTATAGCTAAAACGGAGATCTTTTTAAAAAAAAAAAAAAGGCAATATCTGCTCGGTTATAGCTTCTAGCTTGCGTTACATGCTTCCCATTAAATTGGAGAAATTTGCAGCACAGCCTCATGGCACGGGGTGACACTCAGCTGTGACAGCTGCCATTGCCAGTGGGTTATGGGTAGGTCGTGGCAGCTGTGGTAGCACAGGTGCCAGCTGGCAGGAAATCACTCAGTGGAGTGATTTTTAAACCTGTTGATTGCATCTAACGGGTTTGCAGTACTTGATTTAAAGTACAATTAACATATGATGATGTTTACTAATCAAAAAAAAAAAACCTGCAGTTTTTTTCAAAGTTGCTGCCATCTGTGAAATACAAACAAGACCTCATTTGGCTGTCCTGCGAGGTCCATGCATCTCTAAAAAAATGGCTATTAGTGAGCTCATTAATAGTCAATGAAAGTGGTGTCTTAGCTAGTTAAACGTAGTGCATTCTGTCAATCAAGTGAATTCTCATAGATGCTAATATGAAATGCTGCTGGAGCCTGCACCTGTTTAATTTGCCTGTGAAAAGAGCAATTAAAGCAGAGCCAGCGGAAGCTTGTTTAGCTCCCATCACTCCCATCAAAGACCAGAGGTTTACTCACAATGCGCATGCACAAGCAACAAAGAAAAAGTTGCTGACCTCTCGGCTTTGGCAAGCAAAACCCTTCGTCAACGGGACACGATTGTACCCAAGACAAATGACAAACGTAGATTTCAGTGGATTTGGAAGCAAGCAGAGTCAAGCCTGCTTCTAGACAGAGTGGGCAACTTCAGCCACAAGATGACAGTAATTTAATTGATGGATGTAAACAGGCAATGAGAGAAACCTATGAGACAGAATGCTGTTTGAAATGCAAGGAGAGAGATTGCTTTCACTATGGTTTAAATTTATGTCTGTTTTTAAATTTCACCGGGCAAGCAGTGCTGCCTTGCTTGTGCTGATAAAACACCACTGGTGGAGATGCAGGTTATGGCACTTTTTTCCCGGTAGAGAATATTCATGTTCTGCTTGGGACATGTATTTTTAATCTCATTCTGGTTTATTTAAATATTTTTTATTTTCACATGTTTTTTTTTTGTTGTTCTGCTTGCTTAGGTTGCGAGCACCAAAGCTGCTGGGTTATGGTGAGGAAATTTTTTTGTTTGGGTTTAAAATCCCCCTCTTTCATAGCATTAACCCTGCACGCAGAAAAACGAGTAACAGTACCCAGCTCACTGACCTGTGACACCTGGGGGGGTCCAGACCAAGCCTCCACGTGCGATAAGGACGGAGTGAGAAAAACTGTAAGTTTTTTTTTTTTGAGGAGTTTAAATTAAAAAGTCTTAGAAATCTTACTGAAATGAAAGCAGGCCCAAACTGGAGTTGGATGGTTTTATCACTAATGTGGCTGTTGCCTGCAGTTTCATCATGGGTCCATGTAAGGAAAGTTGCACACTACTCCTCCAGATTTGTAATTTTTCTTACTATTGCAGAATTCATGCAGTCCTCATTCTCCTCTGGACAGCAGGTGCTTTGGGTGAGTACCAGTTCCAGTTCCGAATGTAAATAAAAACAGTGAGTCTGCAGAATATGGCAACGTGCTGTGTTATGCTAACAGATATGTTGGCTTCTAACCGCTCGATGGGTTGAAAAGCTTTTGTCAAGTGATGTTAGTAAAGAGAGTTTGGGAACTCGGCCAGCCTTGAAAGCTTTGTTCTGACTTAGGTGTTGAAGTGAGACAGTGCAGAAGCAGAGCCTATTGATTTCTCAAACACAGCTTGTCACAGTCAGCCTATTGTCTTCTTCCTCTTGAAACTCTCCTCTCGATCCTACATGACCTCCCATCACAATACTTCTCACTTTGACATGCCGCTTTTTCAGCAGCTGCCCAGGGGATTTTGAATACCTTTTTTCATTAAAAAAGAAAAAAAAATGTTTTGCACCTTACCTGATACACTTGGTTGTAAGGTTGGTTGTAAGACATTTCAGCAGGTAGTTCACAGTTTGCTTCTCTTTACCATTTTCTGTTTAGCCTGGTCTGCAGACCGCATATTCAAACCTTTCATTAGCGGCCAATTCATAGAAAACAGTATCTATTATTCATTGTTTTTTTTTTGTTGTTGTTGATGAAATGGTATAATGCCCAAAGGCAAAAACATGATCTGTATTTACTACCCAGTGCATTAACACAGCATGTGAGTCAGTTCTGCAAGGACACTAATGAAGAGAGATAGTTCCTGACTAAGAAAATATGTGCCCTTTATCCTCGTATCATGGTGCTTTATAGTGTTGCTCAGAAAAAGGTACAAGATTAATACTTGTGCATGACTTTGATGTTAATGTCCTGTAATACAGACCCAGAAAAAGTGTCCATCTTCTTACATGAAGTGGGGTAGCCCTGACAAACCTACCCTCAGGGCTCTGAGGACCTCGACAGAGGGCCTTCCAGGGTCCTCCCGGGCAAGTGATTTCTTAGCTACCTGATGTTCCTGAGACAGAGCTCGTCAAGCAGACAGAAAGACCTTCTGTTTGTACCTGTGCTTGCTGCCTGACCTGTCTGCCAGCTGACACCAGGCTGGCAGTGGGAAGGTGATTGCCCCATGAGAAGAGGGGCTTATGGATAGGCTGAAGTGGGTAATGGCATGACCAGAGTTTTCAGTGTCATTCGGTACACTTGATATCTGCAGAATTGCTCGTCTGTCAGGCTGCAGAAGAGAGTTACTTCCTCTCTTGTTTTCACCTGCATTTTTTATGATTTTTATTTGGAAAAGAGGGGGGGGGCATTTTTGAATAGAGGGTGCCTTTAGAGGTAAATTACAAAAGTCATTAAATCAAATGTATGGTTTACAGTGTAGTTTTTTTTGGGGGCCTATATAATACACTTTCAATGGAGGATTCTGAAAATGGCAGAAAAGGAGAGCTTTTCAGAAGTGCTGACACTCTCACAGTGATGTGAGTTGCTCGCGGCGCCGGTGCGTAGCATGTCGATCCAGAATTCAATGCTTCTCTGTTGGTTTTGGCATTTTGATCTGACTGGCAGACTTCTAGAGAAGGACCTGGAAAGGCTAACACGGATGGAATGCTTTCATGGTATTTTCAGATAGCCTGGACCTACCGCAGCCAAAGGCAGAGCACCATTTGCGTGTCTCACATTAGCACAAAAGCCAAAAAATATGCAAGAATGCCCAGTGAGCCCACGGGGTGTCGTTAACAAAGAGCTTAATTCAAAACCACAAACAGAAGATTGTAATTATTGCTTGGCCCTTCTGTGTGTGTGTGGCTGTTTGTATGGCAGAGCCAGAGTGGTGATTGTTCCCACCTGATTATATGTAAATATTTGCTGAACTCCTTTGGCCATTTTGAACTTCCATAAATCACAGCCTTCTGGATTATTATGGAGCTTTTGTTTGCTTTATTCTTCCACAGAGTGAAAATGCTAATGAAAAAAAAAATTAGCATACCGTTCTTAGGACACACTGTTGTGATGATAAATGCATTGCACTGCAAAGATCAAAAAGCCAGGCTTTGCTATCGAAACGAGCTTTGTAGCCATTCTGTGCTTATGGAGTAGCCGGAGTACACAGTGTGTTAGAGACCTCGGAGCAGGTCGGGCCTGGCCTTTGTCTGTTCGGACAGCCAGGGTAATTAAGAATCAGCTTAGCTCGGGATTATGGCTAGAAGCAGGCTGATCACAGGAGACAGGAGAAAAAGCATTAGGAGAATGGTGGTTAATATGGGTATTACCCTGCTTAGCACTGGTATCATGTGACAATGAGGCAACTGACAAAGGAACCCTGTTGATGCCGAGATCCCTTTGCCCTGCGCTAATAGGCTTTATAGGAGATTGCTTTGTTTACCCACAGTGTGCAGCACTCCACCTTCCTGCTTTATCTTCTTTCGTTGCCCATTCAAACTTTCTAGAATTTGTCTCAACCTAATTAGAAAATGGTAATGTTTTGCTCTACACCTCCCCGAGGTATTTAAGCAATGTTCCGATGTATTTGCCTAACACCAGCACCTCTAAAATGAAATGTGCATCGCTGTTTGTCTCTCTCGTGGGTGCACGCACTCACATGCAAACACACTTTGCTGTTTTTGAGATATTTTTTGTGGAATGTAATTAATGTTCTCATTAACTGTGCGAACAGTTGCTGTAAGGCAGGACTAAAAGTCTGATACCGCTGGGTCCTGGCCCTCCTCTACTTTATGAAACGTGGCTGCTGAAATGGATGGCCTGCATTCGGCATGTGAAACAAAGAGTAGTCTGACAGCCGCTTTGTCGTTAGTCCACTTTTTTTATTGTGCAGAGGTAACCTAATGCTTGTAGCCTCTACACCACCTCCATAAGTGAAGCCATTTGTTGCCCTTTAGAAAGGATGTGGAAGCAGGCCAGTTTGAATAATAACAATGCAGAGGGAAGATTTATTCAAACACAGAAAGGTTACATCAAATGAACCACCTAATTTATCGCATTACTCTTTATTTACAATGAACTTTGCTGGTATCAGCTGCGTGCGCATTAGAAAACATTGCTGCAGGTGCATAGCTGGCAGAATTATCAGTGCATGACATGACACAACAATGCTTTGTTTTGACCTTATTGAGAGGGAGCAGGGAATTGTTTTCCACAGTCTTTAAGAGCTAATCCCATCAGAGGGACTGCACAGCATGGAGGCCTAACTTAGTCACGTCTGAGATAGTGCTGCCAGAACAAGAGGGAGACAGGAATGTGTTTGTGTGGCTAATGTGGCCTTATAAGCAAAGGAGGAAAAACTCCTCCCAAGCTACTTGACTTCTTAATTCCCCTTCCCGAGGTGGAGGAAGGCGCAACAGCCTGATTCTGTGAGCTGTATGTGTTGATAAAACCAGGAGACAACTTTAAATTCAGATTCGGCAGCAACTTTGGTAGATGCAATGGCGGGCTTTCATTATAGCAAATGAATTAACTAGGTTTTACCTCTAGAGGCAGGTTTCTCACTTCACTGGTTGTCTCCTGGCTTGGTTGGGCACATGTACCCCTGGGGGAACGGGCTCATTCAGTGCTGAGGCCATGGAACTGAGGATTTATCCCAGTCCAGTGAGTCCCTGTGGTGCCACAAGCCTCTGCTGAAAGATTTGAGATTGGTCTGTTCATCTGGCTATTTTCCACAGATAGGAAAGAATTTTTTTTCAAGTTGCAATAAAGTGTCTGGTTGATATGTTCTGTTAGAACTTCATAAAATGAGAAGTGTGGGTGAAAGGCTAAGAAAGATCAAAAGTTTTATTGAAAACACAAGAGTTTTTTTTCACAAGTTTGGACAGTGTTCTTACATAACAGCTGCACAGAACAAGTGTAGAGACATTGGTAATAGTTTCTTGTAAATGAAGGATGTAGGAACTGTAGATAATGGGTTCTTGATGGTTAGGTAAATATTTATCAGGGTTGTAGAAAACCAAAGAAAATATTGGTGGACTGAAATTTTACCTAATCTGCAACTGGTCATGTGAGGTGGCAAAGTTATCAAAATCTGCCACGGTATGTGGAGTGCACTCTAATTAAGCCAAATGAGTCGTAAAATACAAATATTTCCAGCATGTTAGCTGATATTAGCTATTTGCCATCTGTTGATATCAGCATTTATAATAGCCAATAAATGACAAAAAATGTTAAGAAGAGATGAGAGAAACACTATTTAATCATGTTATGAGTGTTGACATTGCACTGTTTGTCCACCAGAGGGCATTATGAAATTTCCCGCTTGGCAACTCCCAGCTACTCTGAGCAAATAAATAACTACCATAAACATTTTTGGGGAAACTTCTTTATGTTTTGTGTGTCTGAAAGAAAAAGATATTGGCAGATATATCGGGCGCACCAGATTTTTAAATGGCCAAATATTGGTAATGGTATCGGTGTTAAAAATCCAGCTTCGGTCAGCATACTGAAATATTTCATGTCTGATATGTTCACAACCAAAACCTGAAGAGTTAAACATGAATTTTGGCAGCTAATCTTAACACAAACAAATTAGCTTCCCATTCCTGAGGATATGCCATGTTGTAGTTGAGCTTTGATATGCAAAGTGCTGTAAAGTTTAAACTTGCCTTTTTGATCATTTGTTTTAACTAAGTGCAATCCCGCTGAGGACTTCTTTGACATGGGACCAATTAGTCTGGAGTCGAGTTTTGAGTAGAAGTTCAGAAAATGTAAACATTAGTTAAGCTCCCACAACATGGACTCTAGTCCTTAGTTGTGAAAACACTCTGTTTCTACTGCTGCCAAAAATAATAATCAAAAAAGGATCAGAGGCTATTGATGTAGTGCTTTTCTTTTATGAAAGTAACACCGGTGGCTGTAAGACGAATGAGTTTAGTCAAATAGAGAGTGTACTGACCAAACAATCAATCAGCCCTAATGTTTACACCTTCTTATTGAACCAGTTATAATTATTTGGCCAGCTGTAATGTTGAACTAGTTTGATTTTTGTAAGTTGTGAGGAAATAGACAAAGCCCCACATGCTCACCAACATGGTTAATGAGGGGAGCCATGTCAGATATTCTTCAAAAATATAGTCATTGCAAACTTTCTCCATGATAAAGCTGAACTTAAAGGGACATCAAGCCTGAAGGTAACACATACAGTCCAAAGGCCCATACAGTTCCACGTTTCAGCTTATTTTTGCAGGCATAGTTCAACACTCAGTGCTCATAGCTGGCATCTGTTTGTTTCTCTGGGAGGCTATTGTGAACCAGCTGCCAAAAATGGTGAGTCTGAATTACTGGAATACATACATGTAAAACATCTGCTTCCTCACAGCTGCTGTCTGCTGCTGTTTTGCTCCAGACAGATTTAGTCACTGTGATTTAATGTGCTTCCTTTTTAGGGATGCCTTGGCCATAGAAAAAGACATTTAAT
The DNA here is from genome assembly GCA_015052665.1 of Apistogramma diplotaenia. Taxonomy (NCBI): domain Eukaryota; kingdom Metazoa; phylum Chordata; class Actinopteri; order Cichliformes; family Cichlidae; genus Apistogramma; species Apistogramma diplotaenia. The sequence continues at coordinate 12,202 of VOQJ01006189.1, forward strand.
GCAGATAAAACTGATAAATTGATATTGCCTTGATTGCCTTCCATATGGCTATAGTAACATGATGTGAATATTTCTGTAAGACTGTCGTGAATCTCAAATAATCCCCAAACTTAAGCTGGTTCTGTGATGCTTGTTACAAAGTGAACATGAAGTAAAACTAGATTTCACTGAGCTTTCTAGAAGACATATCCGAGGATCAGTCACATCTTTTCCTGTGCCAAGGTGCTTTTCTGTTCTCCTTTCCCTCATCATTCCCTCTGCATTTCTCACAAGGCTCTGTGTTTCCTCTCCATCTTTGCCCTTGTCCTCTCAGCCTTAGGGCTTCTCAAGGATCCACAGTACGCTCAGTGTTTCTGGGAAGGGTTCAGTATTCTAGGCAGAGTGAACGTGAGCTCAAAGCAGACCCATGTGTGTGTGTGTGTGTGTGTGTCTGCCTGTCTCCCCAGGCACTCATTAAGCTGGTGTGTGAAGGTGTGTGTTTCCGGAGGCTGTTGGGAGAAACATGCACGCATGTCGAGGTTAAAAGACCCCCAACAGAGACATAATTTCCCATCCTGAGGTGATGGGAGAAGGTAACTTCATTAGCCAGTTCCCGCTATGCAGATTAACTTGATTATACTAACCAAGTCTTGAAGGCGACGGTGGTGCAGAGTACAACTGTCACACCTAGAACTAAAATCTGTGCATGCTTTTTTTAAAAATACGATTAGCTGCATGTGTGTGCGTGAGCATGCATCTGTAGGTGCAATGAAAGGAGGGAGAGAAGGAGGAGTGGTTAATACACCTGGGTCATATGGTTGCACTGTAATTTAAAAAAGTGAATCATCCCCAGGTAATGAGCAGGTACCTGTCTAAAAATCTCCTTTCTATAATTTGGCTGATGTCAGCTCTGCAGTAATGCACGCCTGCATGTATATTTTAAGACTTCAGAGACTCATTGCTTGTTATCTGAAATTATTACTTTTTTTTTTTGTTTTAGTTGGCTTTAAAAACTTATATGGCTAATGTGTGCAAACATTTGCGGTCATGCATAGTCATATGCTTGCCCTTTGATTTTCCCGGAGGGCAAAAATTAACCTCTTTTAACCTGAATTGATCCACAGCACTTCTTGCATTCACTAAATCACATTAGTTGATGAGACTGGTGTTGGTTTACATGTGCAGTGTTAAATAGTGAAGTGATTTTTTTTTTTTTTGCACTTGAATGTTTCAGACATCACACAAATTTTATTATTAGATAAAGATAACCAGACCCCAAGATGCAGCTTTTAAATAATGATGTCATTTATTAAGGGACAACAGCCATCCAAACCTTTCTGGCCCTGTGTGGAAAAAGTAATTCCCCCCCCCCTCTGTCTCCTTGTTAAATCATGGGGAGCTGTGATTAACCACATCTTTTAGAAAGCTGATTTAAATTTCACGAGACACACCCAGGCCTGATTACTAGAATTAAGAAATCACATAAATAGAACCTGTTTGACAAAGTGAAGACGGCTGAAAGCACATCGTGCCACAATCTTAAGAAACTCAAGAGCAGCTGAGAAACGGAGTCGGTGACATCCAGCAGTCTGGAAAAGGTTAACGAAAAAGGCTGTTTCTGAGGCTTTGGGACTCCAGTGAACCACAGTGAGAACCATTTTCCACAAATGGAGAAAACTTTCCCGGAGAGGCCGGACTACCAATATTACTCCAAGAGCGCATCGACAACTCGTCCAGAAGGTCACAAAAGAAACCAGAACAACATCTATAGAGCTGCAGGCCTCAGTCGCCTCAGTTAAGGTCAGAGTTCACGATTTAAAAAAAATAAATAAAGGCATTGAGCAAAAATAGCATTTGTGGGAGATTTTGAAGGTGAAAACCACTTCACAGTGATGTGAAAGACTCATTGCCAGTTGCTTCATTTTGTATTTACTCGAGTTATCTTTCTCTATCTATTAACATTTGTTTGATAATCTGAAACATTAAAGTGTGACAAATATGCCAGAAACTAAGAAATCAGGAAGGGGGCTAATAGTTTTCACAGCACTGTATGTCAGTGTGCCGCGTGCTCCTAAAGGCGTACTTTAGCAGGATAGGTTTGCATCATTTGCAGGAAGCAGTTCCAATCACTTGACATATCTTTATGGCCACTTTTGTGGCCCAGTTCCTTCCATTTTCCATCAGATGTGACTGGCTAGATAGCAGAGGAATTTTGTTCCTTCTGGCATGTTAGATTACAACTGTCTAAGCCATTCACATGAAGCCATGTGCTTCAGATTAAACACTTTAACTCCCTCGAGGGAGCTGCGGCGACGGCCACTTTCACGAATTGTCCTGCCTCTTTTCCTGTGATGCATTGTAATAGCTTTGTAGTCTGCACTCACCTGTTGATTTTTTTCTACATTTTTGTGAATGTGTATATATGGCACAAATTCTGTATTCTTCTTGCACACGCCGCTATAATGTAACATTCATAAGCAAGGCTTTTGTGCCAGTCCAGACTGAAAAGTAAGCCCTCTGTCAGACTCCCAGTGAGGCTATTTTTTTTTTCTGACCTACAAATGCTTGAGAAAGCACACACACACACCTTCACTTACACATGCTCAGGCTTGTTGGCTCTCCAGTCATGTATCCTGGTCAAGGTGAAGAGTGGGAGGGGGGGGGGGGCAGTTCGGCTCGTAAAACTGCCCCCA
>VOQJ01006189.1:14893-26964 GCA_015052665.1 Apistogramma diplotaenia
GGGGGGGGGGGGGGGGGGGGGGGGGGGGGGGCAGGTAGAGCTGTAAAAATGCAGACACATGGAGATGAGAGGAGGGAACGGGGGGACAGATCTCACATGTCCCGCAGACAGCCGCCCTGTTGTTGTCATTCTCAAGCTGACAGGCCAGAATCTGCGGGATTCTTGCCGAGCTGCCGCTTTGATAAAATGTTTTCAGGAAATGGGGAAAACTGAGCTGACTGCAACCTCTGGCTTTAAAGGCACAAAACACAGCACCCATGAAAATGAAGTTGTTCTGGCGAGGAGTGTTTTGATGCAGATTTTTCCTTCCCTGCTGCGGGGTAAACGAGGACGTGGACGCTTATATGTGTACAAGCGCAGATTATAATTTCAGGAAAATTACAGCTTTCGAATTCCTCCAATCATCTCCATTATCGTGACGCCGTGTGTGGCACGGTTCTCCAGGAGCGCCGCCAGGCACCAGCAAACCCAGACAAAGACAGTCAGTCAGGTAGATCATTAGTGGTTTTAGCAACATGAAAGCTCATAACACACTATGTTATGTTATTATCTCAGCAGCCGCTGTACTCGCATTGTTTTGCCCTTTAGCAGTATGTAGGGTGGAGAGCTTCCTGTGCCGGCCCTGCTTGCTTTGCCACCTTTTCAGGGAGTGGAATTAGCTGTATATGTGCAGACAAACTGCCCTCTTTCCTTGGCCTTTGATAAAATCATCCACATCCATGCTTTCCAACTGGAAACCCGAGCTAGGAATGGTCACATGATCGAGAATGGCTTTCTCTGCTGCCTGCAAATAGGGTCACATTAGCAGAGCAGGGCAGGGGCACAGAGGGTTTTTACAGCAGATTGGACATATGGCCTTTTGCCTTATAGGTTACTGGACTCTGAGATAGAGATGTATGGTACTAGGGTTGGGTAACACAGGGATATACTGTAAACTGAGATAAGAGAGAGATTCTTTTGTTGGAAAAAAGATCAGTTTAGTGGCCAAAAGTGTTTCACTCGTGTTAGAATGATGGAACTGACTGCTTTGGGCGTTAATAGAAATAATTATAAATTAGATCTCCTGAGATGAAAAAATGTGATCTATGCTCTCAGTATAACACTTGATGCTCTCTATGAGTTTACGTCTTACTGAATACAGAATAAATTACTGCACTGAGTAGAATAGGTGTTAACTTCTGTATACTGGAACTCTATTTGAATTTTCAAAATGTCAATTTTTAAAAGTGGCAGAACTTGTCAGCAGCCAGGAGCTGTTAATGAGAGAGGGTGTGTAACGGTTTACCAAGAGCAACAAATATGGCAAGAGTTCGTCAAATGTTCAGTTCAAGGCTATAAAATGGGACCTCACAAAGCAGTGAGCGATGGTATGGCGGCTGTGTCCATCTTTCATTTACAGTCTATATGTATACAGCTATATGCACGCTGTGCCTCCTGATGATTTACTGACTCATTCTTTCAATATAAACTACAGAAAATACAGATATTAAAAGTCGACACCTGTCAATTTTTACACACAGATGAAACAAAACAAGTGAAACCAGACGCAGACAGAACCAATAAACATTCCCTAAAACCTGGTGAAAACCATCAAAGCTTGTCAATAATTTTCTGTTCACTGTTCAAATAAAGAATAATCATTATTTGAGGTGTCTGCATTTATTTCACTTGATCAGCCAAAAGCAGAAAGTACATCTGACCGTTTTGTCTTCCGCTTTCTTGCTTAACCTTCACATTACTACTCCTGCTACTACCACACACCATACAGAAACGCGTACAGGTACATCCATGCGCTACATATCACAATCTCTTTTTGTCTTTTCTCTGTCTTTCACACACATTGAGTTGTAAAGAAAGCTGCTATCTTTGCAGTGGTGTGTAGCACACCTCATTTGTGCTCTGACAGTGCGGTGTCTTCGCTTTGCACCCCGAGGAGCAGGATTAGTATGAAGATATCGTGGAGTGTTCCTTTAGTATCTGCCAGAGGTTTTCACAGCTGCACTCTGCTTTCTTCGCTCAGTCTCATGGCTTCCTTTAACTCTCTTCTCGCTCCAGCGTGCTCAGGAGAAGCGATTCTTACCTTGAACACGGGGGGCTAGAAGAGGCGGTAATGCTATTATGACTCGTCAAGCTGCGGCTCTGTTTGCCATACTTCTCCTTCACGCCATCTCCCATTCATGTCTCGATCGACCTGATCCATTCGTTTGACACCATTCCACCCCCCCACACAACCTGAGGCTACGTGTTCACAGGGGGGCCTCTATTTACTTAGCCGCCTTCTTTTTTTTCACATTATTTCTCAGATGTGCTGTGGCATGTTCTTGGCATCGTTGAGAACTTTGCATGTCTTTAGCGCCCACGGCACGGAGCGCGAGAAGTTGAAAATGTTTTATTTTTCTCAGCGTAGCAACGCCGCGCCTTCAGACGAGTTTTTGGGAGTCGTGCTGCTTTTGCCATGACCGGTGCTTTTCATATGCATGTGTTTAGTGCTCCGAGAGCTGAAAAAAGAAGTGCTCGGTGGGCCACAAGTGTATCTCAGATTTCTCTCTGGTCTCGCTCTGTCCTTTCTCCAGCTTTTTCCCCCCGCCTTTCTTGCCTTCTCCTTTTTATCTCTTAACCTTGTGCCCTCTCTTTTTACTCCTCCAGCTGCCCCTCCTTCTGCTTTTACCCCTCTCTGTGTACCCCTTTCTCACGGTCTCCTCATATTTTTCCTGCCTGTTATGTGGGATTTCATGCAGTCCTGAGTGAAACCTCCAATCAGCAGCAGCAGCAGCAGCAGCAGAAAGACCGGACAGAGTTGGAGTTGTTCCTCAGAAAGGCCACACAGCAGTGTGAGATTGACGATCTGTGTAGCCAGATGCGTTTTGCTTCACTGCACTGTGTGTGTGTGTGTGTGTGTGTGTGCAGCTGAATATGTGTGTTTGTCATTTGCAGGATGGAGGGATGGATGCAGACTGTGCGGATGAGAGAATGGTAGAAACAGTGGAAAACAGAGGCCAGGGGAACTGGCTTTGCTTTTGTTGAGTTTACATAATTAATGTTTTGTTAAACAGAACTGTGTCTACACACAGTATCAGCTCTGATCACAAATGCAAATATTGTCAAGAGGATAAGCATGGAAAACACTCAAAATGCTTCACAGTGGGCTAAATGAAGCTCCCATACACATTCATTACTCTGGTGGTTGTAAGTAATTAAATTCCAGGTAATGAAAAGCTGAAAACACTCATTACCTTTTCCTCAGAGCCACTCAGATGCGTTTGAATCCTTGTGTCAATTTATTACCAGCTACAAGGACGAGTCTTGACTGCATCAAGACCATTTTTATTCTTTCCTCGGTTTGTTCTGCTCTCTTTGCAGCTGCCCTGCGATAAACCTGTTTGTTAAAGGACTTTATGGACAAATTTAATGTGACTCAACTCGATCATCAACATTTGGGACAGAGATTAAATCAGTGTTGCGAGCGTGTATGCTTGTGTGTGCTTTTCTGTTGAGTGGCGCTTACAGTTGTTTGTCATTCACTGGCACATGGGCTCCAGAGAAACCGCCATGATTAGCCCCCCCACTCCACCCCCCTGGGACCGTATAGCTTTCCAGGACCTGCTCAGTCAGCACCAAACAGGACATTTATCACACACTCCACTTTGCTGCTGCTGACCCACACAACACAGGAGCCACTGCATATACTGTATGCAAACACAGAAAGATCAACACAAATATGCAGGAAATGCACGTGTGCGTATAAATGTAATGAAGTGACACGCTCATACAAGTAAACTGAAATAATAAATAGTATAATGAATGTACTGTATAAGCTCTCTCTCACACACACACACACACTTTTCTGACCCTGCTACTGAAGCATGTAAATAAGAGATGGACATAGCCGCTGAAAATTGAGGCTAGTGTGGCTCTGCCATAAATGCCATCATGTTGAAGGTCGCTTGGTGCTGAATCCACAGGCTGCCATTCAAAAAGCCTTTTAATGTCATATAATGCTGAGTATTTTTTATACTAACTTTTTTTCCTTGAGGCATTATTATGTAATTTGTGGTTATTCTTATAAATCAACTCCACCTTTAGGCAGATATTGAGGAATGTTTCCAATAAAGGAATGCCTTCCCAGTCGGGGATCAGGTGCCACTCGCCTGCTCCCATCAGTTGTTTACGTGTAGTCACTTCTGTCCGCGGAGAGATGATTTAAATGACTTTGAATGTGGTTGTTGGTGTCAGACTGTAGTTCTGAGTATTTTAGAAACTGCGGATATATTGGGATTTTCCCCACACAACCATCTCTATGTTGTGGCAGTTCTCTGTGAAAATACCTTAATGATGTCAGAGGTCAGAGGAGAATGGCCAGACTACTTGGAGCTGATAGGAAGGCAACCGCAAGTCAAATAAGTACTTGTCACAACCAAGTAATGCAGAAGAGATGGGCTACAGCGGCAAAAGACCTCACTGGGTGCCCCTCCTGTCAGGTAAGAACAGGAAACTGAGGCAACGATTCGCATGGCCTGAGGAAAACTGGACAACAGAAGATTGGAAAAGGCTTGCCAGCCATCTCCATCACTTTATGACCACAGCGCACTCTTCTGATGGCTGCTTCCAGCAGGATCATACAGCATATCACAAAGCTGAAATCATCTCAACTGGTTTCTGAAACACGACAGTGAGTTCAGCCAGCAGATCTCAGTCCAACAGAGCACCTTTCGGTTTGCGGTGGAAAAGGAGATGTGCAGCCGACAAAAGACAGGAGCTGGTCCAGCCTCTGGCGAGCTGTGTCTAATTAAGTGGCCGGTAGGTATAATCAAAAATATTGATTAGTATGTTTTCCAGATACTTTAGGTTACCCCAGTGGAGTGTAGTGGACCTTGTGCTACTTGTGCCACTCTATTTTTAACCCAAACTACAGAATTTCAGTGAACTTGAGTAAATGCAAAGCTGAGAGTGTTTACGAGGCAGCAAAAAGTAATTTCATTATCCAGTCTCTGCACACTTAAGTTTTTTTTTTTTCCAAATTTATTTAGACTTCAGTGCAAATTGAAAGCAATGATGTAGAAATATAAAGCAACAGGAAAGATCTTTGTGGAAATCAATGACCGAGATGAATGAAAAAGCTCTTTTGATTAGACCGCTGCAGCTTTGTGTGCACGGACATTCACGCACGTACACACAGGTGAAGGAGAGCTGGTCTGTGACAGTCTGACTCACCGGACTGTGTCATGTGACTGTAATTCAGGCTCAGAGCTCCATAAGTCGTATGTATAATGCACAACATGGAGCTGCATAGCAGTATTTAGCATTACTGACTCACTTTGATGAATAACTGCAGATGAAATGGCTTTAATGTGTTCCTGACTTATTGTTGGTGGTTGGTGAAAACCCTCCGGGCGGCACATACAGGATACACTTCTATTGCAGCCAACATATTAATAATCTATCTGGAAGTAATTTCCATATTTTGTCTTCCTTATTTCTTATTTATTTACATTTACATTAGCTACTATCGCTGCCATTAAATCACTGTAATCTAATCATTTATGGAGCGTATATATCTAATACACATATAGGTAAATATACATGACAAAACAAGACATTTGAAGATTTTACCTGAGAGTTTAGGAACCACAGTATTGGAAACAGAGTTGTTGTAGCCCTGCTGAATATATTTTACTGGCTGTTACATTCTGTGTTCAGAAAATGAAATGGGATAAGAGTTCGTCTCAAATAGCCTGTTATGACTATTGATTCTGCATTATGAAAAACGCCGGTGTATCTTTCTGACAAACAAATTTGGAAAACATGCTCTTACAGTGTGTTGAATTGCCCATCAGGCTGTTATGCTGTTGCATGTCAGTTATGCCCTGCTTGTCATTAGGTGGGCGGTGCTAACTGGATTGCATGATCCATACTTTAACCCGCTGCAGCTCACGTCTCATCTCTCAACACTGTCCTCGTCAGATATGCAGTGTCTTTTTATGACTGGCTGTGAAGTCAATACTACATTTGTTAGAATCAGGGCCCCAGAAGAGGGACCCTCAGAGTTCATCATTGGCTTATTAGACACATTTGTCTCCTATCGACCTGCGAGGGCTGCTGCATGATCCACAGCTTAATCCTCTCCGTGCTTTTTTTTTTTCTTTCTTCTTCATATCTTCGACTGTCCCACTGACAGCTCTGTCAGTCTCTGTGCCACATACGTAAAAGTAGCATGGAGACTGACAGCGAATTTGTCTTGCTGAGGTTTTGGCTGTAATTGTGCCTGGAGACATGATGACCCAGTTTGAGGCAATGAAGTGATAACTGACTCAGTGTGAATCCGTTTTATGGGAAGCAAGAAAATACTGCATATGCAAATGCTGATGCATAAAAAAGATTTAATCGTTCAGAAAGAATCTGGACCTCTTTTGACGTGCTAATGGGTTGATTTAGTATGCCAAAAATTCACAAAACTGTGGCCCATTAATTATTCTTGTATGGCTTTGTTGCGATTAGGAATAGGTTGGTACTTGTGTTAAATCAGGCCCACAGATGGATGATCATCTGTCCTTGACTCCAGTTGGTCGTCAAGTCTCAGGTTCTTTACTCTCTGACACGCTCTCAGTCCTTTATGAAAGCTAGATCAGCTTGTACATACACATTGCTGAGCTGTAAGTTTGTTTATTATGCTTTATCTAGTTATATTTTTCCTGTGCTACTCTCTGGATTTCAAGAGATGCAGCTCTGCCAAAAAAGGGATTGCTCTTGACTCATTTTCTTTTCACATCATTGAGGACTGGCAGAACCCTGAAAAGCATTGTCAAAAAGAGCCACCAATGATTATTGGAACTCTGCGGAAGTATTTTTTCTTTTTTTTGGCCGTGAATTCATAGCTGATGGGTCCATTAGCAGCCAAATTGTCAGTGGTGCAATTTTTCTTTTAAGATGGTCTGCCTAAGTGCCTCACATTCAAAGCAAAACCCAGAAATGAGATGAATGCAGAGACCAACCTGCAAAATAATGCTCTAAAAGCAACATTTTTTTTCCCCTCTAAAATTCAAGTATGACTCGTTGCTCAGTAATTTCTCCGGGACTCAATAATTTTGATAACTATTCTAAAAATTACAGACCAAAAAAAAAAGAAGAAAAGAAAGCACAGACAGGTGCTTCAGTACTAATTGTCTGAGAAGAAAGCGCCGTCGTAGCAGAGTTTTTCTTGCCGTTCCTCTGCAGACTATGATAGACTTGGGTCTCAGGTGAATTTCTGCAGCAGCTCTTTGTTGTCAACACGAGGCGAGGATTACCCGCCGTCTATCTGTGGCAGGCAGGGTTCTAGTTTGGAGACCCTGTTCCACCGAGTAGTCTGCTTCACTGCCTGGCTGGGCCTGGAAAAATTTCTAATCATCTCCTATAATGGGTAAGGATGGAGAAGGAGGCAAAATACAAACCAATCACGAGTGGAAAGTGTCAAATGGGTGTACATAAATTTACATTTGTGAAGAATTCTGTCTCCCTCTCAAAGAGACTTTTCACTGTGCATGATGACTGCCAAGTGCCTGTGTTTATAGTGAGATGAAACTGCCAAAGGCAAGATGGTAGCTGTTATTTATGTTCAAAGACTTCGCCTGTGATTGAAAAGGCACCCCACTCTTTGATTTACCACTGTGTAACAATCAATCAATCATGAGTGTGTATGAGCTTCCCTTAGACTGCTCCGCTCTGTCTTTTCACAGCACTCACATCACCGGAGTTCACGCAGAAAGTCACACGAGGAGAATAGCTGCTTTCCAGCTGTATCTGCTGCTGCACAAACTTTACAGCGTGTTTGCGCACTAATGAGACATCAGTATTGCTTGTGATTTGAGAAATGAGCTATTTGAGGTTAGCATTGTTTGACATATCGCTGCTTGTTTAAGGCCAATCTTGCCACGGATTCCTACGGTGTGATACCCTTTCATGAAAGTCTTCCCGCTCGCTGCTATAAGTGCCTTGTTATATTTTTTCATGTTCTCTTCTGTTTGTAGGCAGACGTGAGGCACTTGCGCAGGCAAAGAGCAAAGGTTCAACCAAAAGCAAAGTTAAATAGGTCAAGGGAAAATAATTCTTTTCCGTTTATAAATAGTTGGAATATTTTTAAATTCCGACAGCTCCACTTTCTGGCTTCGGTGCAGGGGGTGGCAGTTTCATGACTCTAAATTAATTGGATAGAGCATGCAGTTCCAACACACATCACATGCTGTGTTTTTGGCTTATTAAACACCTTGCTTCGCATCTCTATTTAAAAAACAAAAAAAACAAAACTAATTTGTTTACGTATTGCACAAACCAGCAGCTCTGAACGATGACTATGTTCGAACGGCGTCTTTTTGCGACATGTTGGAGTGTTTTGGGAAAACTTATCAGCACATCAAACTTTTCCAGCTTTGCATTTTGTTCCCATGCACCTGGACGTTGCCGGCAGGCGAGACAGTACTTGCCTGTGACTGGCAAACATCCCCTCTGTGCTCCCCACAGAATAAAACACTTGCTGTTTATGAACAGTAATACTAAACACACCTTTTCTCTCCCTGCTTGAATGCACTTTGGTGGCTTTATTTGATCACAATGTTGATTTTTATTCTTTCTTTTTGAATATGTGGCAGATGTTTTTTTTATGAAAGGGGAGTGTTAACAGTAATGTGAAGTGAAGTTTTGGACAGGCTGTTTTATTGGGTGAAGTACAAGATTGCCCCACAATCCGGGGGGTGGGGGGTGGTGGTGTTGCTGGAGGACTGGCTTTTTTTTTTTTTGTTCATTACCTCTTGGCGGGAACCTCAAACATGAAACAAAAGTGTAACCTTCCAGGCAAAAGAAAAAGATTCAAAGCGGTGACCAAACTCATTATCCTTGCATTCACCTTGTCATCTGATAGCTCTGCGAGGAGCAGAAAGGAGAGAGGACAGCAGGAAAAGCCGGTAATCTCTGACGAAAGACTGATACTTTTATGCATATTGGATGCGGAATATTTTTAACCATGCAAACTCTGGTGGATAACAAATTGTTTGCTTTGGGAGTTTGACAGTTTGTTTGAATATGTAAATATTACAGGGCGAATGAGGAGGAAGACAATGAGGGAGAAATAAGGCTGCTCATTTGCAGTGTAGTCTTGAGATCAGAAGATGTTTGTAACAGTGCAGTAGCTTTAGCTTAGGGCTTCTGGCTCTTTCCTTTATTGTTTTAAGTTTTGGTAAAAATTATTGAACACTCTTTGAAAGTATAGATCTCCATTCTCTTCCGCCTATCCCGTTCAGGGTCGCAGGGCCAACACAGAGAGACAGACACACTCACATTCATTCACACCTATGAGCATCATATAAATATATATATCCTTACATTTTGATTGGAGGAAATGTTGGTTCCAGCCCACACCTGTCCTCACAAGTTTAGAGCAAAGTGCCAGAAGTATTAATCCAGATCTCTAAATCATTACAAAGTTAATATAAGATATAACCACAAATGCTACATATGTAGCAATATAAGCGTTTTTTTTGTTGTTGCTTCTCCTGCAAGCTTTTCTTAATCCAGAAGCTTTTTTGATGGTGAAGTCAACTAATTATAGAATTACAGAAAGTATTCACACTCATTAAATTTCCTCCTTTTCAGCACCGCATTGTTGGCAGCTTTTTCTTTGCGTCACAAACTAAATGGATAAGCATTGTTACTGAAAGGAAAATAATTAAAGCTTAAAATTACCTAATTTTGTACCCATGTGCATAGCAACATTTCTGCCATAATGTGAAAAATGCTGGCGAACTGTTCATCAAATCCCAGCTTTAGATCATAAATAGAAGTGTCTAAAAGGCACCCAGGCAGTCGGATGGAACTTGGAGCAGAGCTGTTGCCCCGTCTCATGGAGACGTGTCAGGTGATGACGTTTTTTTGTTTTGTTTAGTGATTATGCCCCCATTTGGTCTGTAAACGCCTCAGAATCTCCCAAGACAGGCCTGAGGACACAAATACTTTTCTCACCAACTAGATAATTAGCAGGAAGTAGATGGACGTATGGTTAGAGATCATAATGAGCAACTAACAGGTCATTGCATGCTAGGGATGCATGAATGAACATGGTGACAGATTATGGGGGAGCATTCCTGATCAGCCCCAATTAATTTGTTGCTGGGGTTACGCACACCCACCCCTGTATATCCACTCCTAACACCCACCCTCTCTTCCTTGTGTTCATGGTCCAGAATGCGCCTAATTTTGGAGGTGACCTGCTGCTCTTGAGATTAAGTTATGTATCATTCTCCTAATCCTTGCTGACAAGTGTGTGTTAGTGCTGAGGCCAACTTCTGCAGCATGTCATCCACTAACAGATGGCATAAATCATTCTCTTAAACGCTGCATTAAGTATTAATCATTCTCAGTGCTGTCACTGTCACACTGCGCTGTGGGCCGCCGGCATGCAAAGTGTGATTAATGAAGGTGGAGATTTAAGGAGCCACTTTTGAGCCACCACCCGCTTTACCTGGCATCCCCCATTGGCTGTGGCAGGACTCATGGGTCACCTGGACTTCTACAGCAATGACCTCAGAGAATTAAAGTAGATAATTCGCACCTTGGTGCGGCATAACTTATCTGCCTCATCTGAGAGTGATAAAAAAAAAAAGTAAATGTATATGTGTTTGAGAGTCACATTGTATGCTTTATTTGGCTTTGTGTGGCCCATTTGATTTTTATCTGTGTCCATTTTCTTGAAGACAAAGTGCTGAAAAGAAGTCGGATGCATTGTTTTGTACAGCGGGAAGCACATGATTATAGAGAAGAGAGTCTCTGATCTTCTATGTTATCGCACTTCTGTATTGGATATACCCTCTGCAATATTGAGGAAGAAGATTTCATGTAGTGGTCTTAGTGAAATAACTCTCTATCACTTTTTCTGTTGTCGTTGTTGATAAAACGAAGCACAAAAGAACATGATAAAACACATTTGTGAACAGGGATAATACTGGAAGTTGCTGTCTGCGCGGTATTAAGCTGCGATTCGATTGGACGGAAGTCTTCTCATTGTTGCTTTCGTGGGGGTTGATGCATTCAACTTGAAATTTCTTGGAATATTGACAAATGTGAAATAGTGCCGGTGATTTTGTGCAGATGTTGTTCCACAGCACAGCCAGCCTTTCATGTAGACTCTGCTCGTCTCGTCAGTCTCACAGTGCTGCAGCTACTAGAGGAGGAAGTAGGTGAGAATGATGAATTAACTAAACTTTGTTGGTTTACTTTGTGAAACACAGTGTAGATGAGAATGTTAACGTGAGCTTGGAAACTGCAGAGCGCGCTCATGCCTCCGCTCGCATTTTTGTGAGCAGTTTCCAGTCAAGTGTTGCTACTTAAGCTTTAAAGAATGTTTTCTCTGAAACGTGCAGTAATATCTCTGTTGGTTTACAGGCCTGTAATTCCCCTTTTGCAAAAGCAGCTTTCTCTTCATCGTCTTCCATCATGTTCCTAGTCCTTAAAATGACTTTCCAGTTGTGTTCCATGGCAGCACTAGCTTCCGGATTAACACTCCTCTTTTCTTGCTTCCTGCACTCCTTTGCCACCCTTGCCCCTCGGTGTCTGAGCCTGCTGCTCCTCTTGCCAGTGCCCTTAATCTGACGTTGATGCAAAGTGAAAGACCACTGCCGCTCCTTTGACATCCCTTTTCAGCCCCCTCTGTGTCTGCTCTCCAATCTTCTGCCTTTGCATTGCATTTGCTTAGCTTCAGGGTCTGCGCTTCAAACCTCCTTCACCCCCTCGTCCTCTCCGCTAGTTCTCTCGGCTCCACCACCACCGCCGCCGCGGCTGCTGTGTTGCTGGACTCTGAGCTGTAGCTGATGTGGTTTGGCGAGCCGTGCGAAGTGAGATACAGTGCATAATTATGTTGTCAGAGGGCATCATTATGAAAACATCTCAGTCCCTAGACATCACAATGGGAACCTATCACTCTGCATCCTTCTGTGTGCAGTGGTAATAAAATGGATGCTCACTCAGTCCGTGATGCCATCTATAGAGATCCACTTGGTGCTTGTTTTCACCATTCTGAGCAGTTGACCCCCCCCCCCCCCCAACACACA
>VOQJ01006190.1:5461-17286 GCA_015052665.1 Apistogramma diplotaenia
CCATAAAAATGACCCTGTAATAAAACCCTTCCCCATTTGTCTTTGGGGTCCCAAACCCCCCCCCCCCCCCCCTGTTCTTTTCAGTCATTTTATACAAAAGAATATTTGCCTATTAGCGCCTCTTCAGATTTTTAAAAAGGAAGACAAGAGCAAGAATTTGATTTTCCTGGTTCCCACTAATATCTCTTCACCTGCTTTGACAGTCCTGGCCACCAGGTAGTGATGTAGAGATTGCATGAAGATTTATTTTTGATGATGAATGGTGGCCATGATTATGACACCTGGAGAACGTGGCGAATGAAAGATTTCCTCTGATTAGCGTGATCACCATTCACAAACAGTCGTACTTCCACGTGTGCAAAATTAGCAGCTTCTTCCTTTCAAATGTATTTCTGACCGATCAGCTACACGCTACACTTTCCGTTCTCTTAGCTGTGATCTGTAGCTGGAAAGAAGTCACATCTGTGTCTTTCTAATCAGGCAAGCAGTGCATGTAGTAGGCTTATTGCAGACTCCAGCAGTGTTAATGCCAAACTCACCCTTTTGAGTTATAGCACTTCAGTCTGTGACCCCAGTCACAGTCTGTTAATGAAAGGGCAAAGAAGAACCTTAATGTAAAGAAGGCTCACATGTACCAGAGATAACAGTCCAGAGAAAGGCTGGAATGAGGCTGAAATAAAGGCTGGGAGCTTTGCATGGGATTAGTTTTTTGCTCTTGATGGCAAGCCGCTCCATTCTTCTCAGTTTCTGCTTCCTTAGTGCAGCTTTAGTATTCAAGGTTGCCTCCATAGGTGAGTGCTTTGTGGAGTGGCAATGTTGTGGTGGGAGAAAAGAACAGAAAATAGCTATTTTTATTCTTTTATGCTAACATTAAAAAGTGCTGCACATTCAAGAAAACCTATTTCTTTATGCATCTGCACCTCACTGTCGTGTCAGTGTGGAGGGTCACGCGTTTGCTTTTTTGTTATCATTTTAGAGGTCCAGACTTTTCACCGCATCCTGAAAACAGTGGTGTGAAATTTTTATATTTTTGTATGAATTGTAAGTGAGACAGAAAAAAAAATAAACCCCCAAACAATGAATAATGTCACCACAGGTATTGCAGTTTTAATGGCTGACATGCAGAAAGCGAATGTGCCACAAGTGGAAGTGTTTTCCTCCAGTGAAACATCAAAGTGCCACCGCATTATTCCTGTAATAATCTGCTGCCTTCTTTTCCTGCCTACTTGTGTTTGTATTTATGATAACGCCTCACCTAAAAGATGCTTTATGTTCTATTGTAGCAATTAACTGACTTACACACAATTTCCCCCAGATTTTGCCCACCCGCTGGCTGTACTTGATGCCAGCCCAGCTCATGTACGTAATGTGGCAGATTACACCTGCTGCTTGTCTGCTGCTTTTATATGGAGAGGCTTTAGTGGATGTAATCCAAGGATTTGACATTATGCAGGACGTGAGTGAGCCTGAATACAACCATCTCCCTCAGCTTCTTTAAAAGGAGTTAAACGTCTGTGATCACATATTTAGACAATCTAGCTCTCCAGCAAATATTTTGCTGGGTCTAAGGAGAAACATGGCAACACAGAGAGTCACCTTATGACTGTCTTCTGTTCCCAGCAGTGATAGTGTTGGCAAATCAGGAAGTGTTCATAATTAAATATTTATTCTTTGTAAACAAGAGCTTTTATAGTGATTCCACTGATGCTAGGGATGGCACTCTTGGTTTATTAGTAAATTGGCTGTTCCAGGTTCAATTCAATTCTATTAAATTTCAATTCAATTTTATTTATACAGCGCCAAATCACAACAGTCGCCTCCAGGTACTTTATATTGTAAGGTAAAGACCCTACAATAATTACAGAGTAATTAGTATTGTAGCATAACTAAGGGAGTGTTCAGGGTCACCTGATCCAGCTCTAACTAGAAGCTTTATCATAAAGGAAAGTTTTAAGCCTAATCTTAAAAGTAGAGAGGGTGGCTGTCTCCTGAAGCCAAACTGGGAGCTGGTTCCACAGAAGAGGGGCCTGAAAGCTGAAGGCTCTGCCTCCCATTCTACTCTTCCAGGAAGACCAGGGTCATTTCCAGTGCAATGGTCACACTACAGTGTCCAATACATTTCACAGATTATAAAACTACACTCTGTAGTCCCGCTGTAGCATATCTGACCTGCAGCGCTATCCCATTTTGTTATTACTGTTGGCAGCTTTTATTTCTTTTTTTTTTTTTATCATAATCTTGTGATCTATTTGTTTGATCGCATATGCGCCAAGTTTCCGAGCTACACCACATACGTCAAAGCATATGGGATGTTCAGTCAATCGAGTCAAAGTTTCTCTTCTTTAAACCAATCACTGCACTTCAGCATAAAACAAAGCACCCGCCTGTCTTGTCTGGCTTTTCATTACAACTTTGCATCAAGATTTATAGGACGTTGTTACTTCAAAGTAATAGTGGCAGTAAAGCTGTTTTCCACACTGTGATATAGTGCCCTGTATTGGACACTACATCACTTTGATTGCCTGGCTTTTCATATAATACTATTATTAGGTCAAAATTTTATCTTCCTGAAACTTCCATCAACCCCAGCTGCACTGTGTTTGCAAAATAAGCTTCACAAAACCAAACTGATCACATTCTAAGCAGCAAGTACAAATAACTGCTTACATCTGTATATTGAAGTACGCCACTTTGTTGATAAGAACACATTTCTCCGGTTGCCTTCCCTGCAGATTGCCTTTTTGTGACTGAATACTTCACCCGCACGCCTCGTAAACTGAGTGCTTTCAACTCCTTCGCCAGTGTGGAACTGTTCCACTTCAATGTGCCTGACGACACCATGATGGCCGTATGGAATCTCATCACCTTCAAGGAGCAAGGGGGCACGTTTGGAGACAGCTGCCCAAACCGCAACGTGACTGTGTGAGACGCCGACTTCAGTGCTGTTTTTGTCCTGTTACTGAAGTGTCCTCATTTCATAGCTGATGCTGTTGATGATTATGAGCATCTTAAATGAATTTAGTGAAGAAAAGAGTTAAAGCCTTCACAAATGGAGGATCTTTAAACAATTAGCGATTAAACATTAATCTTTTTAAATTGCTTGTTTATTTTTGACATATTGGTTGACTCTTCTGTGTCTCAGTGATGCACGTGTTCCATTCAAATATGAAGAGCTTGTTATTAATGTTCTGTATCTGAAGCGGTACCAGCCTCGACTGTGTGTGTGTGTGTGTGTGGGGGGGGTGTGTGTCATGCTAAAATGTGGCCTTGGAGACACTCGCCTCAGCAGGAACTAGAACAAAGGCCATTTGAATGCTTTGGCAGGTGGTTTATATGTCTGTCTGTCTGGATGCCTGATATACTGTCAGTGTGGCGGCGTCGCAGATATGCAAAATAAAGTCAGTGCTTTACAGGTGTACAGCTGAGATCAAAAAAGAGGTCAAGTTCAAAGATGGATATGCTCTAAGTACATATCCTCATTCTTTTAGGCTTTTATACATTTGTAACTCTCCATTTGAAATATCTTTGCCTGGCGTATAAACATAATATTTTTGAAAATGAAACCTGTTGGTCTCATTCATATTTGTATAGAAGATCCCACCTGTCTTCATGCTGTTAGCTGTTCCTATGGATGACTTTGATATTCAGCAGGTGCCCCTGTTGTTTATGACAATATTAAACCTAAGGAATTGTGGCTTTCTGATTAATATTGTAGGTACTTCAGGTCTGGGGCTCCTCCAGTAATCAACCCCCTCTACACCCGCTTCCCTCGGGATACAGTCATCCCAGGGTCCTTTGCTGTGACTCTGACCTGGACTCTTCCAAACCGTACAACGGGAGCATTCAACGTGACCAGCCCTCTCCCCGGAGACTGGTTCCTGGCGGCACATTTACCCAAGGATGAAGGCAAGATCTCAGTCAAGGTGAGCCTGAACATTTATCACAAACAAACAACAAAATTCCTACAGCTTTACTGAAACCACTAGACCAATATTGCCAGCGTTAAATCCATGCTGTGAAAACTAGGAACCCCCTCTGCACCCAGCATCAGTTTAGAGCAATAAATGAAAAGGCTGAATCACTTTCGTGTTATACATCGTTCACCAGTTATGGCTGGTAAAGTGTAAGCTTATTTGTGTCACAGTGTTATGCAACATAACTTTAATGATATCTAAATCATTTCTTCATGGTTGCTTAACTCCTCTTTGTGACAGAAAAAAATAAATTAAATAAATGAAAATGATGTAAGCGATCCCTGGGATTAGTATTCCTGTACGTGCCGCAGCACCTAAAGAGGCTGAACGGTGTCAGAGAGTTTTTCTTCATCTCATCGTGTTCTCCTGTTTGGCTGCATAAACACCTGCTGATTTCCATTTCAGGGAATTTATGTGTCACTGGCGTGGTGTTCACTTGTGCTTTGTGGTTGCCACTGACTGGCAAAAGTGCACCTGAAATACACAACAATCAAAAATATAATCAGAACCCGCCAGCAGAATCACATATACAGAAGAATCGGTTTGTTTTGGGGGCTCCGGAGATGTAAGCCTCCTTATATGTGACCAGCTTCCGATGTCACACTGTATAGATGGAAATAACAAACCTTTTAAAATTTTGCCTTCTGAAGCGATTTTTGAGCAACCAAGACACTTTTATTTCAGAAAGTAAATACAATTGGAAGCAATGCAATCAGAAACAGGATGTGCACAGCATTTATAACAATTTCAGCTTAATACCTATCTTAAGGCTTTTAGCAACCGAAAATACACGCACAGGGTATAACTGCATTTGCTGAAACGTCCCTGATTGCAAACAGAATATGCGACTCGTTACACATCACGATGTAATACCCTCATTATACATCACTGTAGCATGCAGTGTTTACCCTTAAGCATTATCTTTCAAAGTGCAGCGCCAATGTTGGGAAAGGGTGCATTTGTTAAACATTTTCCTAAACTTGAGCAGCTAGTTTTGGAGCCCACACTTAATGAAGACGTGAGTGCAAATGAAAGCTGATAAAGCTGTAGGCCACTGCTGCACCTCCACCGACGGAGGGGGCAGTTCTGTGCTGCCATCACTGTGCTGCCAGTGGCAAGCTGTTGTATTTGACACCCTGGGATGAGAATGTGTTGCAGGTAATGTCGCCTGTCAATTCAGTACAGCAACAATGTAACAACACTAACTGCTGACTCAAACACAATAAGATACAGCTGAACAGAGCTGAGCATGAGCACTAAAAGGTTTCATTTTTGCTGCACTCTTTTGACTGATTGCATTAGATTTGTCCAGGTACACCTGATAAACATACGGTATATTCCAGAGCAAACATTAAAAATGCACAGTCTCATTGAAGGAGCTAAAATAATGCATTTTGGCAGGATATCATTTGGGAGTTTTAGCGCTTTATGGCTCTGATGGAGTTTTAGAGACTTTAACATCTTGCCAAGACTGAAATTCTGTGGAAAATAAACAAATGCCCGCATTGCTTTTGGTATGAAGAAGGTCAAATGTAAAGCTATTGAACATCAAAACCGTTTGCACTGGTTGAGCTTTTATTCAAGCCCAAGATGCATGAGGATGTCCGAGCGACAGGCTGTAATAAATCAAAGGGTCACCCCAGCAGCTCCCAGACTAATGACATGCCACAGTAATTGTGGCTCGAGTGCAGGAGGGGTCAGTGATCAGTTGACAGGAATGAAGGGCCTAATTTGGCATTCACACCTGTCCTGTTGAATCAGGTGCAAAAGGCTTTTCTTCATTTCACAAACAAATTTTACAGCAGATCGTGTGTAGAAACAATGCACGGTCGCCGAGCTCTAAATCAGTCTGTCTCCTCGGCTCATCTCACAAAGTAATGCACATCAAGCATTAATGGTTCAGAACAACACAAGCGAAATAGCGGGTGCATGTTACGCTGTGCGGCAGGGAGGGGGGAGGACGGAATGATATTAATCCAGGAGGCTGACAGGCTTAATGCACACAGTCCATTAGGAATTTTCAGTCGGTCTGAATGATATCTAATCTCCTCTTTACCAGCTTTTAAAAAAATTGGTGAGTTAACCACAAAAATACAATCTGAACAACTGCTGCTTCATCTTTGCAGGGCCTGTCTGAGGAGTGCCAGTATCTGTTCCAGCCTCAGCTCATTGTTCAGAGGTTGATTGGGATTTCAGTGCTTTATCCTGGATACTTCATTGACCAGATGATCCCAGTCCATAATAGATCTGCACTTTATAAGTAAGTCTCCTATGTGGCTTTCCAGAAACCTGACAGCGGCTTGGCTTTGAGAAACACACCAGGAGGAAACAGCATTTTGCTTTTCGCAGCCTGACGCGTCCCCAGCCTAATCCTTCATCTGCCTTTTAAGTTACGACTTTTCCGGAGTCCTCGCTTTAAATGTATCTCGCATTTTCATTTTGAAAGATAGAATTCCTGTGTGTGATTAGAGTTCGCATGCCTTTATCAACTTCCCCTGCTTTGAATCTTCTGAGTGGAGTAATATGATTTTGTTTCCAGGGTTAATCTTCATTTTTTTCCTGGACTTTTCTATGATGCCTTAAGGAAAGAGAGGCGCTATTTTTAGCGCTGCATAAATGATGTCAAAGGACTATGCACATTATATTTTTCGCTGAAGCCTTAATTTTTCAGTTTGTTGTACGATAAAGTAAATACTGTGCAGATTTAACAGAGCAGCCTTTGCAGAGTAGATGCATTTTGGATACGTGACAGTCACATTAAAAGATTTCAAGTGAAGCCGACATTATGTAACCGCGAAGGGATCTGGCTTGTTTACTTGCTTAAAAGCATGTTTTTGTCTAATAAACTTTGATGAACATGACCTTTTTAGAACTCTACATTTTTTGCTGTATGGTGTAATTTCTAAAACATGTGTTTGTGTGTGTCTGTGCAGAGTGTTCATTCCCAATTATATATCAAAGGTGAAGGTTCAGCTGGTAAACTGCAGCACCAAGAACAAGAGTAGCGAGAGTTGTCCCGTGGTGCTGAAGATAAGAGCGCGGGCACCGCCTGTGCATAACTCAAGTGCCCTCGACTGCAGGGAGTGGAACCCTTGTGAATTAGTCACCCTCGTACCCGCCTGGGAGCAGTGGTATTATATCCTGGTGGAGAGATATCTAAGTAACTCGGATGTCTACTTCCGCATCGGGGTGCAGGTCACAGGTGAGTGAGTTGTTTTTGCTGCTGTTTTGTGATTTTTTTTATTTCTGGCTTGTTGTGAATTTCAGTTGTCTGCAGCAATTTGTGTTATTTATCAGTTAAATAGACTATAAACACATTAAAAACTACTGTCAGAATATTATGATTCATTTAAATAAGCTTCAATCACACGAGTAATAAGTCATAAAGTAAGAATATGGTCTTTGTTGGTTAATATTACATAACATTTGCTGCCAGTTGATGAACTTACTGTAGGTCCATACAGTACGTGTTTGGGCAGAGGCAGTTTTGTAAACCCTTAAAGTGGATTTGAAATGAGGTTTGACTGAGCTCTAGACTTTTACCTTTAATTCAGGGGGCTTAATAGTAACGTTGCATTAACCATAAATAAATTACAGGCATTTCTTTATTGTTACATTTTGGAGTTCCCAGTATGCAATCCAAAGACCTGTTGATGCAATCTGCAACATCAAAAGCTGCTTTGCTGCAATATGATAATGCTGAAGAATATAAAAGCTACATTAGACATTTCTAGAAAATATCTTAGAAATCTTGTCCACTTCTGGACCAATGCTCAGATCAAACCACCAGCAGAATGATGGCAAGAGAAGACTATGGCGAAGGAAAGGCAGAGCTTGTGATCAAAGCGTGTCACATCATCTGTCAAATATGGTAGAGGCGGTTTGATGGCATAGGCATGCATGGCTGCCAATGGAACTGGGTCAGCGCTGTGTTTTGATGATGAGAAGCAGTTGGACTAATTCGTGTATAGAAATATAGTTTTATTTTCACTTTACTTTATTTTTCCTGCACAACTGAACAGATGGATATTGGCCCAGAACATATGGCAAAGTAACCCGAGAGCTTCTAAAGGCAAAGAAGTCGAATGTTCTTGAATGGTCGAGTCATTTCCCTGATTTCAGGGAATGTTTTAGGCAACAGTTAAGCGTTGTCTTTAGTTTGTGTGACAAAGCGTCTCGCAGCGGGGCTGCTGCTCGGCTGTCGGTGCAGACACAGACAGCTGCAGACACCACGGATGAGTAGTTGTTCCTGCAGCACTTTTTTAGGTCCATCTAGAAGAAGCGTGCAGAGCCATGCTGGAGTGTCTCCCTCGTTCCAGACAGTCATTGACTGCAAATCATTTGTATCTAAATATCAAAAAATCCTTTATATCTATTATTGCATTATTTTTTTCCAAATTCTAGGCATGTGTGTAAAAATAACTGTAACTCCCAAACAGTTATAATCTTTTTTTGTAAAACCCTCTTTAGCCAAATGCTAGACTTTAAATCGTACCTTGACTGGTCTATTTGAAATGCATTATGGTCAAAATTAAGAAAAACCAACCAGATTAGAAAAAACATGTTATGTCTTGTGACATTTTTACCACAACATATGTTCTTTTTCTTTCTTTTTTATTAGACTTCACCTTTCATGTGGATTTTAAAAACATGAAAGCAGAATATTCCACAGCAGTATTAGTTTTAAATGGAATAAGCCGGCTCATCGGTTGTGTTTAATTGAATAAGTGCTGGGAGAGCAATTGCAAAGAAAAAATGTGCAGATGCAATAACAACAACAACAAAAAAAATTATTTTATGGTGTTAAACTAAAAACTCAGTTACTGATTAAAAAAAAAACCCCTTTGTCATCTACTTGGTCGATAAGACCAAGCGGAGACAGATTTCATATTTACAGAAATTTATAGTAGACAAATCCATGATTTTTGGATCATTTTTTTCATTATTTCACATCAGCGTTTTTCACAGCGTGACGTTCAAACCAGTTTTGGATTGAAATTATTTAACAGTTTTGCTAATTAAGCTGATTTCACTGCTTTACTGGAGGTTTATGTGTTGGATTTTACTCTTTTCTCTCATTATGTGCTGATAAATTGTGCTGCTGTTTATCACTGCAATCCGTGAGCTGTTTGCTTCCCACAATTTTCTTTACTTTACTCCCCGCTGCTTTAAAAGGCAAAGCTGGGGTGGTATAACTCATAAATTAGGCCAAACAAAAGCTCCGAGTGGATCTCTGCAGCATGTCGCATCAAGTATTGAAAAGTGTGCAGCCAAAGTATGAGGCCTGACTGAATCTTAGGTGTTTTTCTCATATCTAAGCAAAAAATCGCCAAACGTTTTTCAAAGACTGTCCGAGATACTCGCGCATCTGACAGGTTGTGTTTGATGGGATAAAGGATGCCAGACACAGTCAGATCATCAAGAGACTTCTTCAAGAAAAGACCGGAACCCAAAGCGAGGTGATTCATGCAGGATTGCTGAGAGGCAAACGATACCGTACTTAAGTGCTACATGCTGCTTTCGGGTTGTGGAGAGCCGAGAAATTCTTTATGCTCCCTCCGCGGGGATGGCTCGCAAATCTGTGGGACGTCCGCTCCCATATAGCGATCTCCTCCCTCTGCTCCGCACTGTACTGTGCACTTTGTTACCATGGCAACACAGATACTAATTATTCACACTCTGTCTCTCCTCCTGTCTGCCAGGCAGATCTTACTTGACCTTTTGTGGATTTAAATTGGAGAACAGCTCAGGTTGAGGGAGGAGACCATCTGGAGTCCTCACCTTTCTTTCTGTTATTTGTTATTGCCGTTATGAGCTGCCTTACAACTGTGCGCCCCGTATATGAATTCGGTCCAATTTACAGGTGCCGTGGTCGCTGGTAATACACAGTGTGGTAAAACTAGGTTGCGCTTTATTATTTATTATTGTTGTTTATAAAGCATTTCATCACTGCAGCTTTTCTGCCCTCAACAGACAACTGAGCAGGGTTCATGTGTTGTGCTCTACTGTATATGAAAGCTAAAACAAAAAACCCACCCACACAAATACAGTGTAGTACTTATACATACAGTCTTGCCGCTCAGCAGCCATTTTTGCATCACACGTAGGGGGTGTTGGGCTAGATCTACGGTCCATCTAAATGAATGGGAAGAGAGCTGCAGCTTAAATTACAGCAGGAGACTTAAAAGTCTTGTCCCCCACAGACAGGATATACAGTATGTCTACTGTCAATATGCAAAAGCTTCATTTCAAAACTTAATCCAGCAGAGCAGTGAACAAAACAATGCTAATGTACATTTTAGATACAAAAAGCCAATAAAAACAAGAGGCATTGTTAATTTTTATTTGGTGGCGCGGTGGGAGACAACTGGCTTTTGTGCCTGTGCAGAAATGTCTTCTATAGATTTATTTTTCCCGGATTCTTTGAGTGTTGTGCCTTTGTCCTTAAAATGTCTGTGGCTCATTTTATTCTGTACATGTGGCAGATTTTACACTGCTGTTATTTGCAGTGTTTGGTGTTTTTAGGAGTTCTCCAGCTGCCTGAGCAGACATCAAAATACTTCAAAACCTTTCGAGACAATAATATGCAAACGAGGCTGAGCTAAAAAAGCCTTTTGAAATCCTTTCCCCTCGGGGACCGGTGGTATTGGATGATACTTTGCCAGTCGCTATCAATGACCATTTTGCATTGATTTTCTATGTGTTGGGTGAAATCAGTCTGCAGTCTTTGTCTCGCTATAAGCAGCACGCAGCACTGAACCTTTGCTGTATGCATTCTGGAGGCCAGCTGAGGGGAATGATTAAATTCAGTTCAGTTTCATTAATATAGCACCAAATAACAACATGGGTTACTCAGGGTGCTTTACATAGTAATGTCAAGACCTGAGAGAAAACACATAAATTTCCCAATGCAATGCTTTCAGTGAGGAAAAAACGCCTTTTTAACAGACAGAACTCGACTCCGGGTGGGCGGCTGCCTCGGTGATCAGTTGGGGTCAGAGGAGCACACAGAGAGAATAAATAGTACTCAGAATCAATAGTAAACAATAAACACAGTCAGTAAACACCGACCTAAAACATTTGTAGAGACTCAGTTGCTTCTAGTGCATAAAAGTTCAAATTAAATAATGGAACAGTTATACAAGGTGGATTTTTTTAAAAACCTTTTGCAAGAAACCAGTGAGAGTTTTCCAGTGTTCAGCTCAGGCAGGAATCTGCTTCATGGACTTCCTTTGAGGTTTTAATCTCTCCTTTCTCAATAGATTGCTCCAAGCCCAGTTTGTCGAAAGACCAAGCGCAGCTCAGCTCCTCGATGAACATGCCTCAGTCTTTTGGAACGGCGATGGGTTTCTCCCTTTCTGATACGCTGTTAATGGCAGCCCTGCCGAGCTTGTCCCAGAACACCAGTCGCCTGCACACCTCAGAGGACAGCATCATTTACCTCGCGCCGACTGCAGACACTAACAAGTGCTGGCCAATCCGCCCCACCTTGCGCAACGAGTTGGACACCTTCTCCGTGCACTTCTATGTCTTCTTCGGTCCAAATATATCGATTCCACCGGACAGGGCTGCTGTGTTCGCCATCAACCTAATGCCTGTTTTAGACAGTGGAGGGGTCCTGAACATGGAGCTCAAACTCAACATGGTGAGTGTTTCACATGATATGATTGTTGCATGTTTTTGTAGCACAGCTCGTACGTTCAGAGATGGATTTGTGTCTTTAGCATTTTTGCTATCTTTTTACAATTTAGAGTCAGTGTTAGCTCATCAAATCAGCATCATTATCTCGGTCCAAGGACAGAATTTGACCCAAAATACTGTACAGGGCTCCTGTGCCACTCCCCCCCCCCC
>VOQJ01006190.1:24183-35651 GCA_015052665.1 Apistogramma diplotaenia
GTTGTTTAAAGTCGACGTGAGTCATGTCAGAGGGAGAAGTTGGGCAGAATGTTTTCATTGAGTTTTCCTGTTGTAATATCGTACACGACTTCCTAAGTATTAGTAATTCAGCAGATTGAGCTGTTTTGGCGAAGCCTTTATGGGCACAAAAATGTGAACAGAAATTAAGCAGATTTTCTCGGTGCCACTCGGGACTTCCAATTGAATTTGAATAACAGATAATAACAGATGGTGTGAGACACAGACTCATCCTCACACGAACGCTTAGCTGATGTATGAAAATGCAGACAAAGATCACAGTGTTCCCTGCGACATTCCCACACATCTGCATGTACTAAATCAATCAGGTGTCATTAGATGATGAATGGCAGGTGCCCTTCAAAAGTACAGCTAAGTGGATTTATACAACTTCAAAATCACGACTCAAACAGCTGTGAAAGAAACGCATTTGTTGCTTCTTGAAGTTTCGTTACCAAATCAAAATACTTAATGAGAGCCAAACGAGAGTCCTTGGTGGAACAGACTTCATTTACAGAAAATTAGTTTTGTAATTGCGTTATAAAGTTGGAGATGGTCAAGGCTGAATAGAATAAAGTTGTTTGACATGTAGCCGTCCTGAAACAACCTTTCGATCTCCGGTGATGGTGAGGATGATGATGGTTTCTGGATGATACAAGAAAACTAGACTTCAATCCTACAGGCACCTGAGCAGCTTTGTGAGGCAGAGTTTTGACAGCGCTTAGAGTGATATGTGAACGTCAGCTTGATACCAGTCTCACAATGACAATGCTTTATTATGGTATGGTTACAATTAGTTCATATAATGTTTACCAGCCTAGTTTGTAATGCTAAAGCAATGTACAGCTGTATAGTCTATAGTTCTGACACATTTGGCTATAAACCAAAGTATCATCATCTGGAGAGAGTATCCAGATGATAAGTAATCAACCACATTAATGTGCCTTTTTCAGGTTTGAGGCATGCACTAATGCAACTGCAGAGGTTTACATGCGTGCATACCTGACTCCATGCATCAATGACTGTGGGACGTATGGACAGTGCAAGCTTCTGCGCACCAACAACTACCTTTATGCTGCGTGTGAATGCAAAGCAGGTAACAGTTTCCTTTGAAAATGTATTGCAGTGCATAACAAGTTTAAATTGACAGACTTTTATATTTGTGTTTGTTTGGATTTGTGATTGAAATTAGGTGGTCCAATAATATTTTTTTTGATTCTGTTGTAATATTTAAGTCATCCAGTTATTAATTAAACACAGCAAGCTGTTTTATAGAAGGGAAATATAATTATTAGTGTGTATATGCAACAACACTCTTAAATATTAATGAGTTCTTAATTAGTAATTAATGAAAAGCAAGAAAGTGGAACCACAAATGTATAATTACTCTTGGATTTCAGCTGTCAAAAGATTCTTTTGCATGTGAAAGATAAGATGGAATTTTTCTTTAGGAAAATGGGTCATCACTACTGCAAAGAATTTCTAATTTGTTGGAAAATACATCATCCGGAGTGACAAGAAAATGAGAGAGAGCCAGGTGGGAAGGCACAGGTCATTTTCCCGAATTGAGCTGACAATTCTGCAATTAAATTGTATGTGACTCATACAGCGGCCTGATGTAAATCTCCTAATAAAAGGCGTTTGGATAAGACAATGAAACACAGTCTTAATTACCAACATCTTTTCAATAAAAGATGAGCTTATGAAACTAAACAAAGCATGCCCTCTGAGGCTTTTTTAAATCCTGCCTTTGATCTTCTTTTATCAGAGCTGGTTTCTCTTCAGTTAAATTCATTGTCATACTTCATATGTGTGACTGCTTCCTGGCAGACACTTTGCATTCAGCTCTTGCCCTTGGCCCATCTCAGACTGCAAAACCTCTGTTCAGCAGTGCTCACGAATATTTAATTCACATTGTCTTATTCAATCCACCACTTGATAAGGATCCAATGTACCAAAACGGGGTGTTTTAAAATAGAAGTGAGTTCACACCAGGAGGCTCTATTGTGCTGGATAAACAACTTCACACATATCTGTTTTTGATTATTTTTTACAGAGAAATGTCTGTTCATAGGAAAAGGCTGGTAAGGCATTATTCTTGTCAAGAGAAAATAAATGTTTCATACATTTTAAGTGAGAGAGTAAACTCAAAGGCTGAGGCTTTGAAACAAGCTGGGTTTTTTTTCTCATTCATGAACCAAAACCAAGTTTTTCCTAGAGTTTAAGGAAGGCAGAAACCATTTATCCTTTTTCTGATGTATAAAGCCTGTCAGCAACATAAAAATAGTCTTAGATCTTTGCTTTCTTAGGTCCAGCTACTATACTTATAGTGCTATGCATGTGTGTTTTAGGCTGGGATGGCTGGGGGTGCACAGACAACTCAGAAGCCTACTCCTACAGTTTCCAGCTCCTCTCCACCCTGCTCCTCTGCCTCAGTAACCTGATGTTTGTTCCGCCTGTGGCCATCGCCATCCGAAGCCACTACCTGCTGGAGGCTTCAGTCTACATCTTCACCATGTTCTTCTCTACTGTGAGTGACAACCAAACAATATAAGTGGTAACCTAAAATATATTTTTGTATGACATAAGGATGTTAATATGATGACAAATGGTTAGCAGCAGTAACACATAAAGGTAAGGATAAAAAAAACAGTCAGAGGTAAATTTTTAAAAAATTGCAATTTGAAAAAAACTTAAAGAATCACAAAAGCAGATGCTTTCTGAAAGTAATCAGATTGTGGCCGGGCTGGCTTGATAGGAAACACATTTTGCATAGACTTTCCTTGTATGCAGATGACGTACTCCTATTTTTCAATAATGCATTCTAATATATACCATAATGCTAAAACTTCCCAGTAGTCTATTCCTCATTGCAAATATTGAAATGAATATCTTTCCTTATTTTATAAACTAAAAATACTCCGGTACCATTTTCGCTTCAAGAATCACAGTCTAAATCAAGTTCTGTGTAAAACTGAGGTTAAAATCCTGCTGGAACTGGAAACAATTCTCTTTGTAGCATCATTATTTTTGAATAATCTGCTGCATTTCAGCCACTTCCATAACAAAGAGGAATAATGTGTTGAATAGAGTTTTAAAAAAATTACGTTTAAAAGTACACCACGCTTTTCATGTCTCAGAGGACTAATTCAATATTTCCTCTTTGACAAAAGAGCCTCTTGTGTAGTTTTTATATTATCTGACAAAAATAAATGCTCCTTAATAAAATCACAAAAACTCCAGTTCTCCCTAAGAATGCATGCCTTAGCGCTACCTACAGTACTGTGATATATAATCATTATCACTTTTTTGTAAAACAGGGATTCCTCACAGAATGTTTGATGATAGGAAGAAAGCGTTTTCTGGATGATGTATTCACGCTGGGCCTCTTTTCTTCTTTCAAAAACGCTGTAAAAATAAATTGCCAGAAATATAGCTGGAAACATGCTGGTGTAGTTGCATACAAAAATAGAGTTTGCCACTGTGCTGCAGTGAAGCTTAGGTGAGTTTGTAAAAGAATTGGTCTGTATAGCTTCTTTGTCAGTAGCCAGTAATAACCTGTATTTGAGTGTTGCTTATTTTACTCTGCTTATCATTCAGCTCCTGCTTTATACGGAATCAATATTTTCTGCTACTATGTTCTCTATTATTTGGACATGTCTGTGTGTTTTTGTAACCATTCTTATTTCTTCTGTTCACACAGTTCTATCATGCATGTGACCAGCCAGGCATTGTGGTCTTTTGCATCATGGAGTATGATGTCCTACAGTTCTGTGACTTCCTGGGGTCGCTCATGTCAGTGTGGGTCACTGTCATTGCAATGGCCAGGCTAAAATCCATCATCAAACAGGTATGTTTAAAGGGAGGCCGTTGTTTCGTGGTGTTCAGAATCAACATCCGTTTCTCTTTGCATGAATTTGTATTGTGTTTTTGTATGAAACTGTGTATGCGGCTACATTCAAGTCATGAAAAGTATAGTAAAATCAACATTTTTTGGTACATTGATCTACATCTCAACATAAATCAATTGAAAAAATTACATTTTTCCTGGCATCATTAACTATGCATATTTATAAACATGTGATTTAAATGGCTTTTTATGCTGAAGCTTGTTAATTTTCCCCACTCTAGATGTGAAGTAATAAGCAGCTCTTCAGCCTGGCCACATGAAGAGCAGCTTAGGTCATGTCCTTTTATGCTCAGTTTATGTCTCTAAACGGATAAGCAGCCATTTAGGAGAACAACTCAACCTGTTTGATTTGCTACTTAATGGGATGTTAGATGTGGGTAGATTCAGACATCTGGACACAGAGGTCTTCAGATCCTAATGCCGTTGCACAGCCTCGCAGGCTGGCAGTATCTGAACTGAGAAAAACCCAGAACAAAGAGAGATTAGAGAACTGAAAAGCTTTAGAGTTACAAATGAGCACCACATGCCTCGGTTTTTAGTTATAAATGAAAAGATCAATATGCTAAAGCATTGCATGGCACTAAATTCTCTGGTTGCTGACATATTGCGTGGGTAATGGTAAACACTAACAGGTGCACCTTCTCCATGGGTCACTCCCTGGCTGCATACCAAGATGGAGCAGTCTCAGGGAAAGAGTGTGTGTGTGTAAATGTGTGTCCATGTCCATAAATGAGACAGAGAGAGGGGGGAGCGGAGAGAAGGTGTGGAGCGGGAGGAGGGTGGGGAGTGCATGAACATCTGCTGTCCTCTAGAGTTTTCATTTTTGCTTAGCACTGCAGTACGCAGTCACTAATCAAATCGCACATGTCAGGACTGGCAAGTGGGACTTTGTGCATTTGTGTACTTGAAGGAAACACTGTGAGTGTGTGTATGTGTTTGTTTATTTGCATGTTACACCAGTAGTAGAGGGCAAAGGACCCAAGAGCATGGAATATTGTGTGTCTGACTGTACACTATGTAACTCTTGGACCTTCAAAGCTCTTAAATGCCTCAGAAAATTGTCGGCTGCATATCATTTTGCGCTAATTCACATAAAGAATAAACACTGGGGGGTCTGTTAGTCTCAACAACAAGAACGATATATTTCAATTTAAAAGATAATTATACTTTATCACATCTTTGTAATTTTGGCTCTCATTTATTGAACAGTTCTGACGACACTGTTCTCACCAGAGTGATTGCTTTTGGCACAGTAAGACATGAAAACATGTTTGTTTAGTCAATCAGAAAAAAAATTGCCACATGATCTTAATTACTAGTAGCTAAGTAGGTATGCCTGAAATATCTGCTGCACATAGAAACTCTTCTTTGACCCTGTAGAACAATGCTTTTCAGTACATGAAATTAAATTATTAACATTTGTATAATTTGTAAAATTCATTTGCAACTTCCAAAATATACTACAGAATGCATGAAAATGCAACATTGTTATTAGTGTGACTCAACAAACAAGCAGATAGTTCAACAGCACGGTCAGAAGTTTACAGTAATAATCCCGAGGAGGTCTGTAGCATCTCGTGAAATCAAAGTCTTATAAAAGCACATGTTAAAAAAGACATTTCAACATTATTTAATTATGAAATTCTTGTTTGAAAGAAGATAAGCTGACCTTTATACTTTGAAAGCGCATGAATAAATGTGTATGCCCACGCTGTTTGCTTAGCCATTATAAGACACCTCATTGTGGCACTGCCATTAGACACGCACCTATAGCATATACGCTAAATCCGCTTTACTGTATGTGTTATTAATGTAAGTTATGGGTAAAAATAGACCTTCCTGCTAGAATTCCTGCAGGCTCATTTGTCACTACGCATTCATGTCTGCATGCAATGCATGCATGTTTCCGTGCCACTGTGTGATCCACCAGAGCAGTATGACTGATGACTGTTTCTGCAAAGAGTCCTCAGGCTGCACCATGCTGCTGCTTTCCTCCTTGGTGTGTGCCAATTAGTTCGATTCTCCTGCAGACAGGTCATCTCTTACCAGCTCAAAAATCCTCAATTTCTCCTCACATTCCGACTAGACCCTAGGCATTCTGGATGGGCTTAAGTTCTCCCCAAGCATGTGTAGCGCAGTTTATTGATTTTTTTTTTCATTCTCACTTTATCTCTTTTATATCCTGTGGCTTTATGTCCAGTTGTGAGCCTGGCAATGAAATAAAAATAAAATAGCTGGTTTTATATATCATGTAGCTGTATTGTTAGCATTTTGTTTTTACTGTTTTATTGGGGCTTTCAGCTGTTTCAAGAGGTCTAGTGTATTTTCCTATAAGCGCTTTAAAATATCCATTTTGATTTCACCTAAACTCGGCAGTTATCTTCCCTACAGGTACATTAAACTGGTGGTATATTTACATAATGAGGGGCTTTTTACCTTTTAGAGCACAGACGTGCATGTTTTGTGGCAAAGGTAGCTTGTTGTGGCAGTTAACAATGCAGTAAATAGCTCCCATTATTTTATACTTTTCTCTCAGTACTGTCTGCCTCTACATCTCAGCCATGGACCTATTTGTTCTCGCATAGGATCAGTATTAAAAATCTTAAGATAGCAAAAGCAACAGCAGACAGTTGAGCGAAAACAAAAAGTTGTAATCCAGTACGATGGCGAGTAGCACAAAATAACTGCAGCCAAAGTCTTGTTGAACTGACGCGTATCTGTAGCACAGCAACACTTCTGTGAGTGAGGCACATATTTCTGTGCAGCAGCACAGTTATGTTCTCCACAAGACCTGCTTGATGCCATAAACTGTGTGTGTTAGGAAAAGTATAACTATCACAGCCAGATGACAGGATGTCAGCTCAAAACAGGGGGGGAAAAGCAAAAGTATAGTCCACATATGAATCACGTGGTGGTTTAGAGATTTGACACAAAGCCATTTTTCTTATATGAATGTGGGAAAAGGTTACAGTTCTGACAAACCAACAGCAGTTTCTACTTTGCTAAAGGTAGACTTGTGCTGCTGCTTGACCACACAAACATCCTTTTGTTTGAAACAATGCTGTCTGTGTTTATGGATGGGAAGTTATTGATCCATGTGCTTTTTTTTTCCTTTTGTCAAGGTTCTGTATCTGCTGGGGGCGATGTCTCTGTCCATGGCTTTGCAGCTGGACCGTCACGGTCTGTGGAACCTGCTGGGACCCAGCCTGTTTGCTCTGGGCATCATGGCCGTGGCATGGGTGAGGGAAAATGATGTAGTTATTTACAGGCTCTGTGGTGTAACACTCTAAAGGGGAAAAAAGTTTTTATTGTATTTTTATATAAAAAAAAGATCAAGTTTATTGATGCTGAGAGATATAACAGAAGGAGGGAAATATAAAATAAAATAAAATATGTGAATATTATAAGGATGACACTGAAAATCTTTATACATCTGTTTATAAACTTTTAGAAATCTATCTTTGGGTATTTTTCTCTTGTGCAGTGATGCATTTATTGCCTTATTTGTGTACCAGAAACACAGTGCTTACAAAACAAAATAAATCAGGTGTAAAATACTTTTTGTGTAAAAGTATTTCTGCGTGTATTCACGGGAGACATTTTTTGTAAAGAATAAAACGATTATTTTAATACATAATTTGTGTTTAACATTCATGCTTGTTCAGACATGCAAATAAAATATGTCTGCACAGCCCCTCTATTGTCCTTTATGATAGTGAGTGTAAAAGGATTAAATCTGTCATGTAAGCCAACACAGGGCTGGAACATGTGCATGGCTAAAAAACTGGCAGTTTTCTGACCAATGAAGCTATTTTACATTAGTATTGAAGGGGCTTTAAAAGTTTTGCAGCCTGTGGGTATTAGTCATGGGTTGTAGTTCCATTATAACTCAGCTTGTACTTTCACTGACTCTTCTTCGAGTCATAATGTGCTCCCTGAACTGAGAAGATAAAAAATAATAGTCTTTCAGGCAAGGTTCTCGTGGAAAAAAAAGCCTTTAACACCAAACCTCTGACATGAGTTTGAAAACAAGGTTTGTGGTTTCCTTGGAGAAAGCTTTGTGCTGAATAAAGTGTGGGAGTTGTAGCTCTGAGAGTTATCTTACTGCGGAGGATCCTACAGAAATAGTGGAAGACGAAGTGCTGTTTAATTCCACTATGTAAACCCTCCAGCTTAAGCACAATAAGTAGGAAACTATATTTGACTACAGTCAAAAATCCCTTCTTGCTGAATGCTCTAAAATAATGCATTGGATATTTATGTAAAGCCACAGGCGTCAATATTTGGCTGTTTGTTGTTTGGTTGATTTGTAATTCAATTACCGATGGCTTGTTATATGACATACGTCATGTGTGACAGCATCTACGGACTGCAAGTATAAACACAGATAATCTCTCATGTTCCCCTGGCAAACGAAACAACACACTGCACAGGAATAAACTCGTCCCAGCAACCTTTCCATAAAAAGTCAGTTGAATCTCATGCTAATGCTGCAGTTTTTAAAGATAAACCGGGGATCCCGCTTTGATTACCTGACACTTAATAATTTATCAGCAGTTCAACAGTGTATGTCTGCATTTCAACATTCTCTGCTCCGCACTGCAACTCTGAGTCTGAGCACTGCACATTTTCTACAAGCGCCCTTTCATTTCAGCTTGTCATGTTTCTGCAAAGCTTGGCATTCTGAATGTTCTCAGACACAACCGAATTAGATCAGTCAAGCAGAGGGCACAGAGCGTCTGCTGCTGTGCAGGGGTATCATTAGCAGTAAAAGGAAGGGGGGAAGTTCAAATCTGTCAATGCCAAATATCCCTAATTCTCCAAACTAAATGAGGTGCCTGACTCATACATAAAAACACCATCCTGGTCTGGAATTATTTGGCTCAGCCACAAAAGTGTACAGTTCCAGAGGGACCGCCAGAGCAAAAGCACTTCTCGTGTTTTTCTTCACTTGGCTTCACATACATTATTATGCTATGTGCATTTTGCATTATTCATTGTTAAATGCACACAGATCCATTTTTTGCACGTAATTAGTTTTGTCATTCATGAACTGCTTACATTTCCCCTCAGATTGTATCAATTCTTTATAGCAACATTTTGAGAAGAAGAAATATAATTCAAGCAATCAGTGCTTACGAACCGATGAAAATAGAGACTGAATGAATTTACGTTCATTTCTCTTTGTGCACTATCAGGGGCAATCGTACAAAAAGCATTAGCACATATTCTCAAAAATGGTTTTCATATGCAGCTGCAGCAAAGAAAACGTAAACATAAAAAAACACAGATAAAGCACCGACGGGCAAGTCGCTAATCCATCAGCTGGTCCAGATGATAGACTTTTTCCGCAGCACTAGGCATGAATACAAAATTTCATACAATAAAACCCGCAGAGATTCATGAAGAATGCCTTCCCTCTTCACCTGCAATAAAATAGAGATGTCTACCGGTCCCTCGCAGGAATCCCACTGGTCTCAGTTCTTTAATGACTCTCCCTGTGTGATCTCCCACTTCAATATGCTGTTTCTACATTAAAAAAAAGTTCATTAAATTAAAACAGTAAGCCCATTAAACATTAGGCCTCAGAGATCAATTCATGTGAAAAAGAAACTGTAAAACACTTATCAGTAGGAGCGGAAGTAAAATGTGGCAGGTTTTCTTTGCAGTTTGCTGCGAGAGACCCTGCTGCCTTTGACGCACATCATACTGCTAATTACGTAAGCATAAAAGAAACACATATGAAAATGTGTCCAAATATTTACATAAGCGAAGTGCACATTACAGTCCTCGTCTGTAGTGATGAGGTCAGATACACGTGAATACAAAAATCGATTGTTGCTGCGGTTATATTGGTTCCATTGGACATGCATAAGTAAGTATTTTTTGTGGTGTGGTTCTTTCCTTGAATTTCTTTTGGAAACTGTCATTTCCTATATGAAATTACTAGTGGGCATTAAACTGTCCAAAAAAGTTGTAAATTGTTATACTTAAACCATTTTTTTGTGTCTGTGGACCCGTCAGACTGTGCGCACCATCCGGCGCCGGCGTTGCTACCCGCCCACCTGGAAGCGCTGGGTGTTCTTCCTCTTCCCGGGCACCATGATCGCCACATCTGCCGTGGCGCTCTACGCCTTTGTGGAGACGGAGGAGAACTACTTCTACATACACAGCATCTGGCACATGCTGATTGCAGGGAGCGTGGGCTTTCTCCTGCCACCTCGAGCCAAGCCCGACGCCAAGGTGACCCCGCTGAAGCGTAGGCGGGGCTGCGGCTATCAGCTGTGCGTGAATGAGCACGAGGAGCTCGGCCTGGTGGACCCAGGAATCATTTCCATCAACAGCATCTGCACCAGCTGATAAATTCCCCACTCTCAGCCTTTTACCTTAGAGACACTTCATTGCCTTCTTTTACTTGGGAAATTCACACACGGGAAACGAAGCCACAGAACTTGAAAAAACAATGTAAATACTTTAATGCTGATGTGACACAATGTATTTCTTTTTTTTTTCCGTTGTTATCGTCATGGTAATTACTATCAACAGAAATGTAATTATTATTATCTATAGTTCAAGTTCTGATGAATTGTGGGTGTACAGTGACACACTGTTGTTTGTGAATATGTATTTAAAGTCAAGCTGAAACACTGCTGCTACCTGACAGTGACTGTAAAACTGCTTCTGTTAGTTATTTATTGGTGGTCTTGTACAGCAAACAGGCCAATTATTCTATCGTAGGGGCACAGGTAAGGGGAGGGACGTGGATGGACATTTATCAAGGGCACGGCTTTTCTGAAATTCTTTTGGAATATATATCTTTTGCACTGAGACACAAAAATGTTATTCTGTAAATTTTTATAAGGATATAAACTACAGTGGGCATCACAAATGTAAAACCTAGCTGTCATGTGGAATGTTAGACTGTCTTTTGCAATGTACCGCTTTTACACGAATGTGCTGATTGCTCTTGAAAAGAACAATTCCAAAGTCCAGTTTCCTGTGCTTACTGTAGAGGGGAGCGGGGGAGGGGGGCAGGATTACTTCAGAGACCTCAAACCAAGACCTCACCTCCCTGCTCTTTTCTGACAGGACCTGTGCGACACCACATTCATGAACAATAAATGTTTTCTTTCTTTGCCTCAGTATTGCTTTTGCTTCTTTCGAGGCTTTTAAATGTATTGCGTCTCCCACAAAGACATCACAGTGCAATTCCTGGCCCTAATGGAAGCCAGTGGTTCTCAGACAGTGAGATGAGATGTTGTCAAAAGCATCCTTCCAGGAATAGAGCAAAAGATAAATAATTCCCCTGCAGAGCGTCAGTGTGAATGCTGCTCCAGTCCATACTGCTTGGATGAAGACTCTCTTCTTATTTAAGGAAAAGAGGAGCTGTGGACGTTACGTTCCTATTCGCTGCATCCCTTTTAGGTGTGATCCATCAGATGCTCTCCAATATTTATCATTCCGTGTGCACTTTGGGTGTTTTTTTTTTGTGGGGGGGGGGGGGCATTTTTTTTGGAATAGATTTAATAATTTATTTTTT
>VOQJ01006190.1:35671-63535 GCA_015052665.1 Apistogramma diplotaenia
CTTTTTGTTTATTGTGTTTTTTTTTTTGGGGGGGGGGGGTCATTTTATTTGAGAATAGATTAAATAATTTATTGTTTTGGCAGGTACACAAGTGGAAATTGTGC
This sequence comes from Apistogramma diplotaenia, assembly GCA_015052665.1. Classification (NCBI taxonomy): domain Eukaryota; kingdom Metazoa; phylum Chordata; class Actinopteri; order Cichliformes; family Cichlidae; genus Apistogramma; species Apistogramma diplotaenia. The sequence continues at coordinate 35,776 of VOQJ01006190.1, forward strand.
CTGACCTTGAAATCCCTCCAGTAAGATATCATCCTGGTACTCAGAGGAAGACTTTGACATTTTAAAGCACGTCCATTCAGTCCTTTGCCTTGAGAAGACTGATGGGTATAAAGCAAGAAGGTCAGGAAGTGTAGCTATAGAAGAAACGACTGAAAACCTGGAGAAACAGTTATGCCTTGTACTAACATCATATTTAACAGCCAAATATGAAAGTTATATGAGTCGATAAAGTGGGTGATAACTCATTCCTATGAGAATCTTATACATTTACATATAAAAACACACACAAACACAAGTTTTTACATGTAAATGCAGTCAGCTGTGAATTTAAAAGGAAAGCAGAGATATATATGAGATACTTTATGCTCTCTGCTACCTTGGTAAACTTTGGTGTCTTTTGATCACAGACATTATATAAAAGACCAATGTATCCTCTGGGGAGGTCAGTCAGATTGTACCGACGTCTATAAGAAAATGACTCTAGTTCTCACTTGATTTGTGGCCTCAGTAAACATGTTTCCTGATGAGTTTATAATCACCATTGCCAGTATCAAGTCTTCATCAGTACAGCATGATCCTCATTTTGCGCGTTATGATCCCATTTAGAGTAAAATAAATGATGGAGCCGGGTATGCTTTAGAGTGAAGGCTATCTCGTGCTTAACAAGATGCTTATGAAGTGCGGTGTGCTTTGTTTCTCAGTCAGAAGATGTACTGCGGGGTCATCAGTTCAATTTCTGCAGTAATTACATATAAATGAAGCAATTTCTCAACACTACAGATTCTTACTTCTTTGAACTTAACAGATTCATGTCTGTCTGCCATTCAGCTCCCACTGAACAAACAGCCTTTTGCTCTGAGCCTATGAAGCACATGAAGGGCAGAGTTTGGCTCTGTGTTAAGTATGTATTTATTCTAGATTGTATGTGGGATAAAAAGCTTAAAAATCAGATTTTTTGTCCTGCACAGTAGTAACCACCATTCGTGTTGGCCACAGTTGCACCATAGTGGCAGTGAGGAAGACCATTCAGTTTCGTAATTTCACGTCCATCTTTCCCAACTTGGTGGCTGCTGATGGGCTTGTTTTCGGAGCATGGTTGGTCACATCCTCGACTTCAAACTCACTGTAAGACTCTGAATTAATGGTGCTGGTATAGCTCACCTGATTGAGCAGGTGAGCCATGCAGTGAAGGTTAGCGTCCTCACTACAGAGGTTTGAATTTGCCCCAGACTGGTTCCTGTGTGTGTCATTCCCCTTCACGCTCTCCCGGCCCTTCTGTCTGTGCTGCCTTATCCAATAAGGGCAAAAGGATTCATGTTCTGAAAACGCTTCCTCTCCATCATCTCCCACATCTTCTTGCCTACAATCGGTGTAGTTCTCTCAGAGAATCATTTCTCCATCTTGACTGAAAAGCAGACACAGGTTTGGCTGTGTGCTGTGCCCCACCCCTGAAAAGGAGCCAAAGAAAAGGTGTCTGAGTTTGAAATGATAATAAATCACACTGAAAACAAGTCCAACACACCTGAACGCCACAAACGAAGCTAGCTAGCTAGTGCTAGCATTAGCTGCTTGGCCATGCCTTGTGATGTAAACAGCCAAAATTCCAAACACAAGGCTCCAAAAGAATGATCTAAAATCTCTTGGATCATGTCACTGAGGATGTGTATGTCCATCTTTTGTGTGTGGTGCATGTGGCCGGCACACAAAACGCATGAGATGAATTCTGTAAGCAGGTCTGTTTCTGCAGGCATCTCCTCAGTCTACGTGGGAACAACACACTCCCTGAACTGATCGCAGGAGTTTGGTGCAAGAAGAAAACCTGCCATTGTGAGGCAGAGGCTACTTCCTGCACATCACCTCTTCTATTGTCGTGAAAATATTAAGTCACTGCGTTAACAACACATCAAATTGAATAACAAGATTTTCATTCTAACATTGAAAGCAAAGCATTTATTTATAGCACAAGCTAGAGGATTTCACGAAAGCCTCCAGAACTGCAGCTAATTATGTCTCAAGTGTGTGTGTGTTTGTGTGTGTGTGTGCATAAAATGCCTGGAAATCAACAAATATTACAAATTTTCCCCAGGGAAGGTCTGTGCAGGATTTCATGACATGCAGTCACATTAGGCTCTCACTGACTGAGACACCAGTGCAGCCATTAGCAGAATCATGCCAGGCTACGTCAAAAAAAAACATCATGAAGAAAATCCAAGTGTGTGTGTAGGTGTGTGTGTGTGTGTGTGTGAGAGAGAGAGAGAGACTGTCGAGCTTTGAAATATAATGTGGTCTCCAAAGGCTATAATGTCCTTACATTGAATTTTCTCGTCTCTGTTCAAAGGCACAGGAAGATGATGTCTGCAGTGTGGTGATATGGTGTTGTTAAATAAAAACAGTAGTAAAACTATAGTTCTTCATGCTTTAAACATTTGTTGAATCATACTCACATTCATATTCTTTATATATCATTTTATTAGTGATTAATAAATGCACAAAGGCACATTTCACATGTCTCCCACACATCCTAGACAACCTAAAGCCTTCGCTGCACTCTTCAGCTCATCAAAACAAACTATTCTTAAAGGGTCTTGTTGATGCTGAACGGGAAAATAAAGTGCCATTGAAATTCAAAATGAAAGTATGGTTAAATTAATGCAAAACTTTGTGAATCTGTGTGTTTTTCAAGGTAGTTTCTCTGTCACTCCCTTTGCTACATCAATGAAAGCAAAGAAATGGAAATTCTTGTAATAAGAGACTCAATATTCCAAGTGCAGAGTGCACCCCTTGGTGGGAATAAAAAGCCTGTGACTGTACTTAATGAGACAAATTAGACCAAAATGACAAGGTCTTAGATATTGAAATTTCAGACTGTGGATATTCCTACGCTTCCATCACACATGAAAATCAGTGCGAGAGGCATCTTTGTATTCATAGATTCTTGGCTAACATAACAGGGTTATTACTGTGAAACATCTCCATAAACTACAGCGCCAAAGCTATTCAGGCTTTGCTTATTTGCATGGCTGTTCTTAGGTTAACTTCTGCAGTCTGAGTACAGAGTAATGTTTTGGGCTGAAATACTGTGCTATTTTTTTTATTTTCTTCAGGTCTTGCTATCTTGTAAAATATTCTGGTGTCAACGTGATGGTCCCCTTTGTTCTGTTTTAAACAAGCGCAGTCGTCAGTCTAATTACCTCTTAAATCGCAGACGCCGGTCCTTTAAATAAATGCAAAAAGCCATCATGTTACAAAAAAACAAACCTGATGTGTAAAATACAAAGTGCAGTACATTTGAGGATGCAAAAAGAGTACCAGGAAATAATAAGAATAAAAAAAAAAAATCTAGGAATGATGCCAAATATTTGTTTGGCTGCACTTTGATTCTGCAAATAATGCCAGGAAACAAGAATGAAGAATTTTGTGCAGAATTTCAGGACATTGATCTCTCACCCACAGAGAGACTAACATGGCCATTAACAGAGTTGTGCAATCACAAAGAGCTCATCCAAATTATCCGTCCATTTTCTTAACCACTTTCCGATTCAGAGTCTTGAGGGGGCTGGAGCCCATCCCAGCTGTCACGGGGGGAGAGGCAGCGCACAGCTTGGACAGGTCTCCAGTGCACAGCAGGGTTAACACACAGAGAAACACAACCTTTTACTCTCACATTCGTGTCTAAGGCCAATTTAGATTCACCAATTATGAGATAATTGGTGAATCTCATACAAATTATTCCAAACAAAAATTTAATGAATAAAGTGCACATGCAACAATGTTCTTATTGTGACAATGTAACAAGTGATTACCTTCTTTGTTATTTCATATTATTGGAAACAATGTAACCTAAAACCAAACGTGCAGCTTATTCATTAACTGTATCATCTTTTTAAAAATTAGTTCTTAAATAGATTAAATAAGCAGTTTTTAAAACGTAACCGTGCAGAAAGGCACAATGGCACTACACTCCCACATACCCTGTATATATTGTATATTTAGTGTAAATGTGTATAGTATATATAGGAGTCAGCGTATAGTGTGTAATATATATACATATATATACTTTTTTAATGCTATAGTGTAAGAGTAGTTGTCATAGTAGTCATCAAAGCATTTCACTGCTAGTTGTGCCCTGTATGACCATGCATGTGACAACTAAACTTTGATTTGATTTGGAGCCATAAACAGATGCGTGTAATGGTTTTTTATTGTAATGACTTTTGTAATGGTTGTATCATAATTTAGGTTGCACTCTGATAAGTACTTGAGGCAGAAACAATGTGAAGTGCACAAGTTTAACTGTTTAAAAAAGTTAACACTAAACATGAATCATATAAATAGCATCACAGTTCAGAAGATATGAACATAAAAACATTAAGCAGAATTTTTAAACATGAAACAGAGTTAATAATGCAGAGAATGTGCACCTGTATTTGCAGGAAAAATAAAGAGCTCTCCAGTGCTGAGTGGGGAAAAGGATGAAATTTATTCAAAACACATTTTTATGTGTTTTGAATGCCCCACCAATAACAACCGTTTAGCCTTCAACTTTACTTGCTTTAGAAGATTTGACCTCAGTGTCAACAGAGTTGCACATCCTGAGCATCCCAAAGCAGGAACAGATATGCAGACTGAGCAAAGTTTAAATACAAGGTCAACACAAAAATGAATAATTTGGTCTAAGCAGTAGAAACGCTGGAGGGTCTATAGCTAAGCAGCCACCTTTTCATCCGTAAGGGTTTTAATTTGAAGAAATCCAAATGATGGATTTAACCCACGCTGTCGGTATCCCCTTGTTCAAATGTTGGTCGATGTCCAACGGTTAAGACGTCCATCGGGTTAGAGTCATCGGGTCCAGTATCTGTTCTGCACGATCGCATAGCAACCAGGAAATATGAGCCCACTTTACAGGACCAGATGCACTCTGGGGTGCAAATGCTAGCCCATAATGATGTTAGTTTATTAATAAAGAATTTATTACATCTTGAGCAGACAAATTCAGTTACTGTGAAAATACACAACAAAAATTTCTACTGTCTCATTTTTATTCTTATTTCTATGTTTCGCTGACCTTTTCATTGAGGTCAAAGCTGGTGCTCAAACATAGCCATCGGGGGGAAACATCGACTTTTCCAGCATCCTCATCGCTGTATCACTCACTTAAATTGAGCTTGAAACAGTAATGAGCTTCATTTGCCTCATGAGCCACACATTCTGCATAAAGTTGTGATTTAAATATAAATGAGAGATTAGTGTATGTCCATGAGGGAGATTAAAAGTTAGGAAAGAGAGCAGAGCAAGTGATGAATTTGTTACAGCTGCTGCTGCTCTATCAGTTGGAGGAGGAAGAGAGGCTCTTCTTTAAGTGCAGGAGCAAACAGTACAGAGACTGCAGGGAAAGTTAAGAGTCTCCAGTTTTATCTCAGCTGCTGACCTCAGGGCTGCAGGTTAAATACTGAACTGGGGAACAAGTCCAGAGCGTTAGGTGGAGGTGGAAGAAGTCAACAGAGTTTCAGACCTCTTAACAGAACATTGTTTGACATTATTTTGTCCTGTCCCTATTGGCAGCCCATTTTACACTGCACAGCCACTACCTACTGGGCACCTGCTCTCAGTGTGCAGGCAATCAATATTACACATAGAAGCACTTGTGCCGATTCACATATTGATCCCGTTGTCCCTTTGGAGTCTTTGTTGCTGCTGTATTAAATATTACATGTTGTTCTTCACATGCACTCACCAGCCACTTTCTTAGGTACACCTTCAAGTGAGTGTCAGAATGACTTTGAACATGGTATGGTTTGTTGGTGCTAGATGGGCTGGTCTAAGTGTTTCAGGAACTGCTGTTTATTGAGATTTTCCCACATAACTACGGTATTTCCAGGGTTTACAGATGGTTCTGCAAAGGAGAAAATATGTATCAGTGTTCTGAGCAAAAATTCCCTGTTGGTGCCAATGACGTCAGAGGCGACTGGTCAGGCTGCTTCAGTCTGACAGAACTCAAATAACCACGTGCTACAACCAAGGTATGATGCAGAGGTATGCAGAAGAGCATCTCTGAAGGCACAATGCATCAAACCTGGAAGCAGCTGGACTACAGCAGCAGAAGATAACACCAGCTCCTGTCAGCCAAAGACTGAAAGTGAGGCTACAGTTTGTACAGGCTCATCACATGGAAAAATGTTGCCGAGGCTGAAGAGTCTCAATTTCTGCTGCAACATTCAGATAGGTGGGGTCAAAATTTGGCTTAAATAACATGAATGCATGTCATCATGCTTTGTATCAGAGGTTCAGGCTGTTATTGCTGGCGGTGTAATGGTGTGTGGGATATTTTCTTGGGATATATTCAGTTGTGCATCACTGAAGTGCCACACTTGCAGGGGCCATATCCAACCCATTTATGACCACAATGCACACATCTTCTTATGGCTTCCAAATTATAATCTCAAATAATAACAATAATAACAGTGAGTTCACTGTATTTTACTGTATTGTATTCAAATGGCCTCCACAGTCACCAGATCTCAGTCGAACAGAGGACCTTTGGGATGTTGTGTAAAAGCAGATTTCCATTGTGAAAGACTTGTTGGTTGTGCAACCAACAAGACTGCAGCAACTGTGTGATGCTATCATGTCAATATGGACCACATCTTCTGAGGAATATTTCCAGGGGCTATGTTCAATAACTTTGTTGAATCTATGCCATTAAGGATTACAGGAGCTCTGAGGGCAAAACGAGGTCCAGTTATCAAGGTGTAGCTTGTCCTGAGTCCTTGTTCTGTGACTAGAACCACAGAGTCCTAGGAGTCATAATCTAGTCAGCTTGCCCGTAGTTTATCATATGCTGTGATAATTCGTAATTCAGTGGGAAGTGAGAGGAGACTCAGCACACTCTTAGGTCTGACAGGGCTGCCCTTTACTCACCAATTCTTGGCACAGTTAAGTGGCGGGAGGCTTCCGCCTCGATGGCCCCAGAATTTCATCTCTGCTTTTTGCAGATGATGCAGTCCTGTTGGCTTCATCGGGTAATTGCCTCCAGCTCGTACTGGAGCGGTTCGCAGCTGAGCGTGAAGCTGCAGGTATAAGAATTAGCACCTTGAAGTCTGACACCATGGTCAAGGACAAGCTGCAGCACCAAGTGAAGGAGTTTAAGTATCTTGGGGTTTTGTTCACGAGAGAGGACGAGGGGAGCGGGAGGAAAGATTGGGGCTGTGGCTCCAGAGATGTGTCGTAGTGAGGAGCATGAAAGCAGGGGCTGCGCAGGGCTGAGAGTAGAGCTGCTACTCCTTCACATCAAAAGGAGCCAGTTGAGGAGGCCCCAGGGCAGGCCCAGGACACTCTGGAGAGATTATATCTCCAGATAAGCTGGAGGAGATGGCTGGTTGGAGGGAGCTCTGGGTTTCTCTGCTTAGGCTGCTGGTTCCATGCCCGGCCCCAGAATAGCAGAGGAAAATGGATGGATGGATGCTCTGATATTCAAATATATTTTAGTTTTTATAATAGTTATAGTTGTCACAATTTTACATCAGTGAAAAATACTGTAGTAGTTGTAATCGACAACAGCTGCTTATTACTGAAAATATTACATATAGTATAATGATCATGCAGTATAATATTGTCAGTGGTTTGCTTTCCATTCATTACTGCCATTTACTCCTGTGATCTCCATCAATAGTTTATTATAGAAATGTAGCTTAATTAATGTACTGGTACAAGCAGCCTGAATGGCCAACTGCTAGCTAATGAGAATAAAAACCACATAACATATTTAAAATAATAGCAAAGTCTAAACAAATCATCACCATGTTACTAAAGTAATAAATTGAACTTGACCTTTTACACAGACGCTTGCTCTTTAAGTATCCAAAGGAAAGAATAAATTACCATCATTCTTACAGCTTTTGTTTGTGTCCAAAAGTTGGCAGGATAACATTTTTTCATAGCAGCGCCTGAGCCCTCACACAGCTGTGTTGCAGCGATGCTACAGTACATCTTCGGTTAGTCAAGCATCAATCCATTTTTTATTACCTACAATAGAACAAGTCTGCCAGACCATATCTTTACATTTTTACATGCTGTAGTGCCATTTCTTTGGGAATATTTCAGCTTGCTATATATCAAAGGAATCTTTATATCCCAAATTTTAATAACATGTATGAAGGAAATCTATAGTAACTAAAGACAGCAGCTAAAAAGTGCACTAAGCCACAAAAAAAAATTTTAAATCGTTTTTTACTTTTGCATATCTTTCTAGATACCATAGCTGTATCCTTCAAAATTGTAAATGAGAAAACGATGCACAGAGGGCTTTCAAACCACAGAAAAATAATTTTGAGAGTGTTCATGTGTTCATAAAATCAGTTTTAAGATACACTGTATGAAAAAAAAACTATATTGTGTAAAAATCTACAAAAAAAGAAGAAGAAAGCATGTGCATCAAAATAAACTATTTTCAAACGAACAAAACTACATTCCGGCAAGAAGCTGAGAGGTTCGCGGGGAAATGACGTCCTTCCTGTTGCTGCAGGTGGTTTGCGTGAAACCACGTGATCATTCATGCAGCGAATGTGGAATGTTCCAATGTAGGAAGTGCTGGTAGCAGCTAATGAAAACTTTTTATGCATTTTTCCATCATTTCTGCAAACTGTTAGAAGAAAGATGCAGCCTCTGGGGACATGCTGAATGCGTGATATGTACGTTTAAATTCTCTGGTTTGATATGCAGAAATAATAATTGTTCTGTCATGTGATTGCAGTACGTTGACCAGCAGTTATGCAATCGTTAGTGCGAGGCTCCAGTCGGTTTAACTAATGGAAATGAAATGTAACTGGTTGTAACATTAGTAGCCATCAGTTAATGTGGTTAAGCCTTCCTGTTTGCTAGCTAGTTGAAAGCTAGTGAAAGCAAAGCATATTGTTTTATTTATGGCAGAGGAATATGAATCTGATGGCGGAGAACTGTTTTTACTATCATCTTATTTCATATCTCCAGGTGTGTCCGGTGTCGTGTGCAGTGTTTTCTGAAGCTTCAAGTAGCTTCAGAAGTATTTTTGCTGACCAGCAACAATGTACCGACAACAGCGCCAGGTAAAGCGTTTCTGCATGCACCATTTCAGAAATAGTGTATATTCTAACTATAAACATAATCATGCCACTGCTGTCGGAAATGAATATACTTGGTATTACTTATGAAATGCATATGATAAAAAGTTCTGCATCATTGCAATGTGGCACAAATGTTTTAAAGACCTGTAGCCTGTTTTCTAGCATTTTTCAAAATTCCATAATCCATGATTAGTCTGGTACAGAAGATTTGGAAATTGCCTGCAAGCCATCAGCTTCAAGTACTAAACTGAAATTAGACAAATTGAACATGCATGAGTGTGCATTCATCCGTTGCACTGACACTTAAAAAGGAAGCGGGGGTCTAATTATGTAGTATTTAATGACATCTATGCACACTGAATGCTGATAATCTGAGATCTGTGTCCCATCTGAGCACTTTGGCCATGTTACCCTGCAATAAAAATGAAAGGTGATGCAGCATCACAAAGACATCTTGAGTTTCTTATAGACACTATGCTTCTGACCAGTCTGAATCTTTTACATACTGATCAGTCAATGCCACTTTGAATTTAAAGCAAGGAGGCTTTAAAGGGTGTCCTTAATACATGGGTATAGAAGGGGGAGAAAACTGTCAAAACAGGGTTGCTCTGAATAAGTAGCTTCACATCTCTGATTTGGCTCTGCTCTGCTCCTCCTCCGGATTCCTGTCAGCACATACTGGACCCAAACACATCAAGCAGACAGCCTGGCAGTCTGATGGGACCAAAAAGGTCATGCTACATTTCAGATGCTGTGTAGAAAGGGATCGGCTGAATGTTGGAGCTGTGAGATTTAATAAAGTCTGTTGTGGTATAAGCAATGTGCAGTCCCACACAGACACCTGTCATACAGAACTAAATGATGACCGTCTTTTGAAACAGTATAAAAAAAGCCCCGGGTTGTTAGAGTCCTTATGATGCTTGCAGTTTAACAAGCAGTAATATTAGGAGCCTGTGCAGCACAGTCTCAGACTTGACTGCTGCTGGTCAGAGGGAATTATCACTCCTCTGTTAAGATGCCAACTCTTTCAGCGTGTGTTTAAGTTTGCCACATTTTTATTTAAATTAACAGCTGCAAATGCATCCTTCAGAAAATCAGTATTCACACTACAGGCCCTATAAAAGCAACACAAATGTCATTGACTTTTTTTTTTTTTTTGGCTAAAGTAGGGATCATCAATATTTTCATAATAACAGAGTCTGAAGTGACAAAGTAAAAAGAATGTGCAAATGATCAATAGAGCATTATCATCAGAATCACTCACTCCCCTCAGCTTTATTGAGGTTTTTTTTTTTCTGGTCATAGATTAACTATCCAGCCTGCAAAAACACTGTTTGGCCTCCAACAAATGATTTAAATGCAAGCAGGTTATGTTTTTGTGACAATGCGCTATAGCATCCATGGTAGTTAATAACAGGAAACATTAAGGAGGTAACAAAGTCTGCACAGAGAAGAGAGTGAGATGAATAGTGAGATTTACAAAGCATTGTACTGGCAGTCTGTACTGTTTGTCTCCCGTTTAAACATACATCCTGACCTTTCCCTGAACCTTGAAGTTATTATGGTTTTTTGTGTGTCTAAAACTAACCAAACAGAAGCCAATTACAGATCTGTGCTATGTTTCCTGCTGCCAGTAAGGATGCTAATTCAGGAAATGCTTCTCTGGACTGTGTTCAGAAACAAATGGCCCATAGTCATGTGAAAAATAACCACAACCCAATGTTTGTGGCAATACTTTAAATTGTTTCCCATTTCTTCATGTTGCAACAAGCTTGTACCTCTTTGATGCTGTGCTGAAAGAGACATAAAGTTGATGTAACAGATGAGAAGAAATAGCAGCCCTTATCCCACATTCATAAATTGCCAACTGAATCTTTCTTTCAGTTGAAAAAAACGAGAGTTTTCATTCAAAAATATTTGCAATTATATAAATTTGATTACTTCATCGTATCTTCTACATGACACTTGGAAAGGGTTAATTTCATGGTTTGCACATGGCTGCATTAGGAACTGTCTCATCTCTATTGATGACAGAGGGCAGCAGGAGGCTGAATCTGGAAATGATACCATTTTGCTTTTGCACGAAAGCCCTGCAAAATTCTTGCAACAGAAACAATGGTCCCAGATCTGCCGTCCCTGCAAACCATTTTTTTTATCATTTACGAAAACGGGAAAGTGGCAGACAGGCCAAGGCAGTCGCCGGAATTAAAGCCAACTGAGCATCTTACTGCTCCCACACAAACATGAACTGAAAAGCAGCAGCATTTAGTTAACATTTAGCTAAGACAGTGCACCACACACTCGATGCTGTCGTTACGTCAAGGTTCAAAATGTTAGGCTTCATCCCTTTTTATTTGCTTCCTTTCATCTCTTCCCTTACTATTGCACATCAGAAAAAGAGGATATTAAAATTTCTCTTTGTGCAACGACAAACTCTCTGCGCACATAAACAGTGGGGAAAAAAAAAGGTTTCACTGTTCTATTTTGATCTTTAATTTTAAAATTCAAAGTACCACTCTGCTGTCACTGTACTTTTAGACAGCACCATTTCCTGAGCCGATAAAGAGCTGAATGAAATTGCAGCTAAATGTGCGGTTTAATATTTTTCTTCCGGGATATAGGCGATACAACATAACGATCCAAAGTTACTAAGTGGACCCCTGAGCTGACATTGCTTCATGCACACTCCCAAACCTACGAACCAGCTTTTGCAATGTTGCAACTTTGGTACAGTCTGATATCATTTAGCCCACTGCTTTCATTTCCATTTTTTAAAGTGTGTTGCCATTAGACTTTAGCTCCCCCAAAAGTTCTCCAGCATTATAATTGCAGTGGAGCCACACATATCCTCCTGGTTTTTGGGAGTTATTTCATATCATGAGAGACATCTGTCCTCCCTGTTGCTTCCAGAGGTGTTATGTATTATGCTAAACAGTATCAGCACACCACATGCTGTCTGTGCCAGCTGTTGAGTGTTGTGAAATTATGAAAATCACTCTAAATTACATGATTAAAAGAACTAAACTTTGCTAACAAACTTTGTACCTGTGAGGCTGTCATTCATTAGTGTAAAGTTTACATCGATTTTTGAAGAAAGCAGGTGTAAATAACTCCTTCATGCTAAGCTATGTGCTTGGAAGCCACGATCACATTTATTGGTATTATTTAACTTGTCTTTTATTCCTCGATTTTTAGAAGATAGCATATTAAAATCCTTTGAAACTGTACACCATAGTGGGTATTATTTACTGTAGCCTGGATGGATGTGGTGACTCTCACAGGGGTCATAAAATGAAACCTTATGAAAATTAAAATTTGTATAACAGATATGTTTATTTCCTTTCTCTGTCTGTATTTTCTCATTTCCCAGTATTTTGGACAGTGGATATTGTTGTGCTGTTTATTTGTAATATTTCCACGTGCCTTCAGATTTTGGGAAAAATCCAGCTGGTTTGTAGTTTTCTGATGCCGTATGTCTTCATGAGATACATCTGTGATGCATCTAAATCAGGGGTGTCAAACTCATTTTGCAATGTGGACCACACGCAGCTCACTTTAATCTTCAGTGGGCCGGACCAGAGATACCTGAGTTTCTGTCTGTTCAAAAGTTCAACTGCACACTGAATCCCACAGATATCTTAATAAGAACAAAGTGCAATCACAACAGAGTGCATTTTTTTATACGACAGAGTAATCTGTCAGCAATACAGAGCTTAAATTGTACGAAATGTGTTACAGAAAAAGTTCTGGTAGCTCTTTGTCCAGACTGTCCTGTAATTATAGAAACAGTCCTTTAGAAAATGCATTTTTTTACTGTGAAGTTATTGTAAAAAAAAATTCTATAGTAGGGAAAAAACAGGACGTTCCCATTATTTTATTGTCTATTACTTAATCACTTTGTTTTCTGAAGCAGTCCAGCGGGCCAGATTGGAGTCTGTGAGGGGCCGGTTCTGGCCCCCGGGCCTTATGTTTCACACCTCTGATGTAAATGAATCCAATGATGAGCTCTATCAAGTTTGACTGAGAGTTTTAGAACAGTTTCAGGCATAACATCTGCCAACATTAACATGCACGGAAACAAAGTGATACATAGAAAACTTGGAAGAAGAACTGCAACAACTAAAAGTAAGACCAGAGATTTCTTTGCTTAGACCTGTGAGGTGCATCTGTTATCAGTAATACATGAGTATAAAGCAGGCTTGGTGGCAGAAAAAAATAGATTGATAGTCATTGTGAAGCAAAGGAGGGGGTGGGGAGCGAGAAGAAAGCCACTAGATTGGAAAAGAAGTATCCAGACAAGATAGATGAAACCACAACAGCTATGTGAGACCGGATATAATGTTTTGACTTAATTTTTGTGACTGATAAGACCCAGTCAGAAAGTGAACGTAAGTTTTTTTTCCCCCCAAATTCTGAAACAGAGTTTTCAAACTAAAACTAGGTCAGCATTGGTTGCAAAAGGCTCCGTTTTAGAGGCTTTTAAGCAGCAGAGAAGTGTTGCTGCTCAGTGTAAACACAGAAATTGCTCCATGTTTTAAAATGAAAACAATAATTGTGCTTTTAAATCCTTTCTTTTACTGTAAACCTGTCAGCTTGAAATGCTTGTTTGATTTGGCCCAGTCCTGTTCATTTGTAAAGGCCGGGGAGGCATCCTGCTATGATTAACTTCACTCTTCACTGAGATGTTATGTACTTTCCTCAAATGTGTCGCATAAAATTTACATTCAGTGATTTTTAATGGTGCACAGACAGTGATTCGAGTGACTGTGCTGCATGTCTGGTGTGTGTTTGTGTGCTCCTGCTCCCATGATGCTACCAGTAACTATGCCTTAACAAGCTCCATAGCCAGCATGCAGTTCCACTCCTGTGGAGAAGAAGACATTCTGATTGGCTCATTCTTTGCTATAAGCCCACAGTCTTCCCAATTAGGCGCTCAGAGTATTGCTGTGGGAGGTGAGGGACAGGGAGCACAGGGGGTTGGGTCAATCACTGGGTTGAATCTGGTCAGCTCTGTGCAGCTTGTTGCTGTTTCTGTAGGCTGTTCGGTGGAGAAGATGATGTGTTATTGTAACAGTGCAGAAATGAAATGTGCAAGTGTTTTGTGAAGCAAATTTCTTAGTCTTTGACTGCTGTGCAGCTGTCTTGGAAATCAGAGAGGCTCACATAGAGAATGTTTTTTCGTCTTATTTAGATGTGGCCTCGTGCCAATGCTGACGCAGTAGCAGCGTTTGTTTAGGCTCCAGCGTGGAGCTTTTTGAAATTAAGATAGCAGTATGTAGAAGTTTGGCTCCGTTTTAGATGAAGCCGCGCAGGCCTCGATCAGGTTGTTCACCTGGAATTGGCTCTCAGAGATATTGATGCTGTTTTTCAGCAAAGACACTTGCTGGGAGTGTGACATCTGCTTAGGATAAGCAACGGGGAATTAAGTAGGACACAATCCAGGAAAAGGTAAGTGGTTGGCAGAGTTGGGAATGGAGACAGAACATGTTCACTGATAACTGAGTGACGTGAAGCAACCAATAAAGTGAGACTGTTGTGGGTGACAGAAGCTGTGCACAATTTCTTTACAGGCTGTGTCAGCCAGCCGGCACACAAAGATTCCTTTTGGACACAAACCCATTTGTTTCCATATGCAAACAACACAAACAAACTTCTTTTGTTTAACCAGTATTTATATCTGTGCCAAGTAAAGATGAAATGAATCTAACAGAAACACAAACCCTTTGAGTTGTGTAAGTTTCCCGGAGTGACTTACTGTAGTTAAATACAGTCTGGACTTTGCAAGATTTAAAATTATCTGAAAATCCCAACAAAGTCCTTCATAGTAATCAACAAAATATCTCTTTTGCAAATCCCCTTCAGCACATTCTCGTGCTGTAATCAGAAATTGCCATTTTTTTTTATTCGACATTATTTTTAGAAGCAGTAAAATGAATAATGAAGAACAAATCTGTGCTGTGATCTGGCCAATGTAAAGATTGTGTTAGGTTTAATGTAGGGATACAGCTCCATTAAGAATAGAGGACCTTTGCCATTGTCTTTACAATCATTTTTTAAGCCTGATATAATTCCTCTCAACATGAAACATTTCCTTTCATGCCTGTATTATCCTTGTAACCCTTCAGATTTATCTTAAGACCCCCCCGGGGGCATGATGAGGTAGAAGTGCTCTGCTCTGTGCCAGTGGTGTGAGACAAAAAAGACTCTGCTGGAGTTACAGGATGGAAATGACTTAAAAGCACTATTAAACACACAGACTAATTTTATCTTTGTCTTGTTGTCAGGCTGATAAGAGAAACGCCTGCTTCTAGTTTTCAGTTCTGCATCCTGTTCTTTGAGGTTGAAATATGTGCTTCAACAAGACATACTGATTTAAAAAAAAAGTGTGTTTCCCAGTTCTGGCTGCGTTGGCTGCAGAGACGATGGTTTGATGAACAGAGCTGGAGTCAGGTGGAGAACGTTTTGGTGTTTTATTCTGATTTCCTTTGTGCAGATGCACACATCAGGATGTTATTAAAACAGAATGAGACTCTTTAAAAGGTCAGTACAAAACACATATTCTTCTCATTAACTGTAGCTACCAGGAAAAAAACAACAAGCAGCAGATCACAGCATGCATGCATTTTGCTGCCCTTTTTTTTTATTATTAGAGGCGAACATGCAGTAAGAGATGATCATTTTACTTCATCCGCAGTGGTAATGAATGCAGGTGTGACCCAGCGATGCGTTCTTAGTTCACTTTTCTATTCACATTTCATCCATGACTGCACGGAAAAATATGATAGGGACCACATCATTAAATTCGCAAGTAGCAAAACTGATCGAGGGAATTCAAGATAATGACGAGTCCCTTTCACATCGAGGAGTTCGTGTGACTCAGAGTAGTGAAGTGAAAATAAAGTTGATTTAAATGCCACCGTGATGAAGCAAATCATTCTTGACTTAAAGGTAACCAGCAGAAAACACAGTCCTGGGGGGGTTCTTAGATGTTTTAACACCAGCTCCACTGGTGCCAAAACAGCCCAAGACCTCAAATGTGTTTAATGCACAGACACTGCTAAAAAAGTTCAGAAGCAGGTTAGAAGAAGACAGTCATTTCCATATCACAGTCTAATGAGAAGATGTACCGCTGAAGGTAGAGGGCTTATAGACCAGGCTGTTAAAAACAGGCCCATTAAACAGCCGTTTCCATCTGTTGGTGTCATTTCTGTACTGATCGAGTGATTGTGACAGATGCAGAACCACCACGGTGACAGACTGATCACTCACTCTCATCAGGTAGATATTAATAAAGCTGCTTGGAAATGAAAGCATTTTGCTCCCAGTTTAAAGCATTTTACTCCCACACTGTCCAGGTTTTAAATTTGTTCCACCTCTTCTCTTGACTACAACAAGTTATTACCCTTCATGGACAGTTTAAGCTTCGGATTTATTTTTTTTTATATTCCTGCTCCTGTGTTTCCTATTTTATTTTATTTTTTGTGAAGCCAACAGAAGTGGTTAGAAGGAAACAACACATGTGAAGACTGATGCTCTCAGGCCTCATAAAGAACATTTTTAACACTTTAGCGTTTCATGAGCTAATTTATATGTCATCATTATGGCTGTGTGTCACCATTACTCAAAAAAGTAACATATTACATGATAGTTTTTAAAGTAATACATTATGTTGCTTAATTACTCCCAGGAATAAGTAAATTGTTACACTACTGGTTACATTACTTGCTTCTTTCTTTCTTACATTTTAACATCACTCTGCGTTCTCTGCTAGCTTCTGTTAGCGCTGTGTCTACAAATCTGTGCAGAGATGATGTCGAGTTAGCAGCATAATGCCTCTGGATGCAGTAGCACTCTTGTCTTTCTGTGTAATGAAAGTAAAAGTAATGTCCACAAACTGAAATCCGCTGATTGTAGCTCAAGTGCACAGGAAGAAGATATGTTTGATGTTTCTTTCTTTCAATGCATTTAATCAGAATCAGAATCAGGCTTTATTGGCCAAGTATGCTCACACATACAAGGAATTTGTTTTTGGTTACAGTAGCTCAAAGTGCACAAAACAGACATTACATAGTAACTGTATGTACATTCTAGACACATACACACACACTCTCAAAAACACACGCTCTCTCTCTCACACACACACATAGCTTGAATGATTACAAAATTTACTTCTGTATTGTGTTGCATCACTGTGTTACCCAAAAATATAATGTGATTACAGTAAATTGCAGCAGTGATTAAAAGTTTGGGCAGAGCTGCATATCTGTGGTGTTTTCAGTGTTTTAAATTGGTAGGAAGGTCATCCTATTATAAAGCACACATTAAATATGTAGGTTAAACCTGTCCTGAAAACAAAAAAAAAACACAAATAATTTAGAAATTTTGTCTAAAACTTTACACCCAAACTTGAGTCTCTGAGAAGTCAGAAATAAATCAAGCGTAACATTTAATCAGTAAAACGAATTTTTCTGCTCAGGAATGCAATAACTGTAGTCCTAATCCAAAAATAATGATGTGCTTTACAATTTTTAAAACAGTAAATTTGAAAATGCATGAATATCAACAATAATTATATTTTGGCATTAAAATTACAATCTTGTGCACACTGGTGGATGATTCATTACAGAAACATAAAACATTCTTGTACTGATAATTTAGGGCATCAACTTCACATTGGATGGTGGTCCAACCGATTTTCAGGGAGTCGGAGGAAGAGGATTGTTGGCACAGCGGCTAAATGCTTTAATCCTCATTCCAGTCAAGTGTACAAACATTGTGTATTACATACCTGTAAACATAAGTAGCCAGTCTGGGCACAGTGTTGAACTTTGATATGGACTACACCAGGAAGCAGAGTGTTGAAATTTTCCAGACCAAGAAATTATAAATTGTTCATTTAGCTACAGTAAATGCGGTGTTGCTTCATTACAAAACACAAATGAGCACTAATTAGCTCGGGTTATTTAGGGTATTCTAAGACCAGTGAAGCATAACAGCCAGTGATCTCAAATGTAAATAAACCAATGTAAAGCAAAGCAGTGATAGACAATGCAGTGATGTAATATAGTATTGCTTGTGCCATGCATATGTTATTTTTGTCGTGTTAACTGAGAGTGTCATTCAGCTCGTTATGGTTCACTATGGCTGCATCAATGGATTCACTCCACCGTGAGCAGCTTTCTAATGTGTTTCTTGCCTAAGGTGCTAAGTTGATTGTTAAACCTGAACCAGCCTCTCATGTAATGCTGCGTGTTGTCAGTTCAATCCTGAGCTCAGATAGACTCCACTGCCCCTGTAACCCCTGCAGAATAAGCAGGGGCAGATAATGGACGAATCCCAAAATGTGAACCAGTTCACATCAGTAGATATCTGCAATTAGGAAACATGATCAATAACGGCAAAGTCCGTGCTTGTGCTGAGAAGAACCTGCTCACGGAACGGCAGCTTCAGCGTGCGACTGACGCAGCACATTTATTTCTTATTAGTTAGATAACCACACTGAACCCTGATTTTTCACCTGAGACACAAACGTATATCACCCTTTGAAATAAAAAAAACTGCATGTTTCACAGGAGACTGCATTACATAAGAGTAATTGAGCCAAATCAAGTTACTGTGGCTCCACAGCTTGTCTTGAATAAATCACTAAAAGCCGATCATTCTCTTCACAGGAACCAGCCTTTTAAAGTGCTGCTCCAGAATTTCAGACCAGATTAATACTTTTCATACATTTAACAACTTCAAGCTTGACAGGGTAAATGGCAGATTATATTATATATATATACATATATATACTGTATATGGCCACCAGGAATCACCAAGGTCAGGAATCTAACTCTTGCTTGCAAACAAGCAGGCAAGATCCACTTGATTGTCAGTGCTGGAAATCCAAGGTTATCTGTTCTCAGTTCAGAAGCTCATGGCAAACAAAATGTCCTTAAAAATGATGTGCTGTCATTTAAAAAGTGTTTGTAATTTTAGTTAACGATACAGAAAGATAATTGCTGGCATAATTACATACATTTCAATCCAAAATGGCATTATCCACTCTGAGAGAACATGCTGTAAATTCAAAGTGTCAAACAGATCTCCCTTTGTGATTTGCAGGGCACGTATCTGGCGTGACACAAAAGCTGCAGCAAGTACTTACATTTATGTGGGACTGTAAATTAATAGTAAACCTATGATTTAACAAGAGTGAGCCCACAGCCGTGCTGGCAGCTCTGTGGATTTACAACGCTTTCAGCTAAAACATGCACACACCATTATTTATTCAGAAACCAAAATTTTAACAAATTAAAAATTTGACCTGTTATTGGTGCTGAATGAAAAGTCACCAGCAAACCAGAGTTAATTACTGGCCCTGAAGTGTTGGGAAGAATGTCAGTTTCCGCTGCAAATGTAGCAATTATGTTGTAGTCCTAGTTTATGTCCTGCTTATTTAAAATTGTATTCCACTAACAGGAAAAAAAACTTGTATTCCCACCTTTTTGGATTCGTATTCTGACTTTAGCTGTGTTTTCTCATCGCTTTACACCTTCACACAATTACAGACTCGCATCTCAAACCATCCAGCAGCTTTTGGCATTTCAGCCCTGACCAAAGTGATGAATTAACTGACAGAATAAGAAAGATGCTGTTAGCACTGCGGCTGCATTATTCAGGAGGAAAATTTATCAAACATTTTCTGTTTTTTTTTTTATTACTTAAAGAAATAACCCTCTCAAGAAATGTGACTGCTGATCCTTCCTGGCAATCACAGAGAACACCCACAGAGATATTCAGACCAGATTACTGTTTTTGCTAAAACTTTATGACAGCGGTTTATAAATTCACTCTAAAGAAACACACATTATGAACTAAGCAGCCGCAGTAATATAGATTGTTTCTGATATTTATTACCCCTGTCAGACTCTTACTGTGAGGGGATAAAAGTAGCTACATGTAGTTTAAAAAACCCTCAAGACTCGGGTTACTTTGGGCAGTAAAGTACCTGGTGCCTTGGAGCGTAACTGACTTCTTAAACCATCTTGGGAAAATAAGTGTGTGGATGAGTGGGAGTGATGGGACTTTCTAGGTCAAGGAATGTGAATCCTGGGAAAGCTTTTACTTAGAGCAACACGGTTTGCTTATCTTGACTTGCCAAAGCCATAATCACATTGTTACTCTGCAAGGCTCCACTATTAATAGGCTTTTCTATTTATATAAACAGCAAATTACCACAAAAAGTAATCATCCCCCAAAGTCACGAAGGCCAGGCCATTAACCTTGATGCTGTCCTTGCTTTTTCTTTTTTAATATCATTTTGCCTGGATTTGTTCTGGGGAGAACAACGAAAGCCAAACAGACACGTCTCAGATGTTTGCGTTGCAGTACATGGAAAATGGAGACAGGGCGAGTTGCTGTGCTGCATTTGAATTTTTATTTTTGTTATTTGTGCGGATACCTTTTTGGAGTTTATCCAAACGCATGCGAAGCCGTTTGTACTGAAAACACCGTTTTGTCCAAAAGTGAGAGTTTGAGTGACTATCTATTGTTGCCAGCCCTGTTATTAACTGGCATCCTGCCCGGTGGTGATATACTCCGTATAAAAACAAGACAATGAATAATTTACAGTATGGAGCTTTTACCACACTCATACCACTGGTCTTAACTAGATACCATCACAGACTTTTTATTTTCCCTGTCTCACTCACTTAGCATTTTTTGCATTGATAGAAAATGATTTTTTGCATTTATTTACACACATAAGCAGACTTACGATTCTGAACAGTCCGCAGTGCCTCCTACACACTCTTTTACAGGCAGCTTGAACATATTCCACTTGAGTGTATTTTGTTTTCAGGCCAGTATACTTCTGGTCAAGTAGTCTGTGAAAAACAATTGCAGTTGCCTTGCAGGATGTATTTACTGTCAGATAATAAAGAATATGTTTGCCAGAGAATAACATACTATATACACACACACACACACACACACAGATGTTAATACAGTCATATCGGAAGCTGCAGTTGGTGTTGAGAAAAGATTTATGTATTTTAATTTACTCAGAATCAAGGATTTGGGTGTAATATTCAAATGATATGGGTAATGTGGTCTTATTAGATGGGATTAAAAACAGGTTAAAAATACTTACATTTTTACCTGATGGTGCGCCACACCAGCAGATGGTGAGGTCGCGTTTCTCGAGGGTTTCCCACATAATGATGTGGTTTGGTGTAGGGTTGATGGCACACGGTTTTCATTAGGGATCCTTTGTGCCTTTGCTCTGCAGCTTTATTACCAACCTAATAACTTCTTATTTCTTATGAAAAGGGATAGCACATCGGCTTTCTTCCGAGCTTATTAGGGCTTCAAAGCTCCTGCACGTGAAATTTAAACAGCTGCTCTTCCATTTCGAGCTGTCAGATCGGTTAGAATTGCAGGACACCTAGGATGATAACACAAAACACTTAGCGAGTGCTTTTTAAATTCTCTGCTGTGGAGCCGAATGGACGGTCTGTAACCTTCTGCTTTATTGGATTCTCTGAGCATCTGTGCCAGGCATTAGGCTAAACAACTTCTATTTCCCCCCCAAACCCTGTAATAGTGTTTAAGGACCTCTGTCTGCCAAAGGTCAATGCCTGTCAAAGACAATGGCAGTTAAATTAGAAATACGCCATTCTTTCACTCGCTTGACCGCCTGTGGTAGTGGTCCCATCAGGTGTATTAGCCAAAAAGCAGTCACACAGTATGTCCCTCAAAAGTGGTTCAGTGTGTAATAGCATTTTCACTTATACACAAGGGGCCTGTTGTGGACAAAGATTCTGACCTTGTTTCAAGTCCACAGAAACTTGACAGTTTATAGCAAAAAATGATTTTTCTTTTCTTCTTTCTGCATTACTTAGAGCAGGCAGGAAATATAATTTTTCATACTTTGTGTCTTATACACAAGGGTCTTTAAAGAAGGCCACTCCACCATTTCTATGAAGAAAAAAAGGTTCAGAATGAGAAACGGAGAATGAAGGATGGAAAATTCTATCAAGGCAAGTAATGATGATGTGTTACCAGTTAGAAGAGACGGCTGAAGGACAGAAGGAAAGGTGAGACTCGGGTGGATTGGAGTCCGGGGGCTTCGGAGCGCTGAAAATTGCAATTTTCCAACAAGCAAGTTTAACACTGAGAGAATTAAAAGGATTTCTGTTGTCGTTAACAAACCATAAATACTAGTGAGGACTTGTAAAATCAATAAAAGGTGTCATGCATTTGTTTCTGAAGCATTACATCCTAAGGTTTAAAATAATATTTGTTGTATTGCAGTACAAATGTTCATACAGCAGCAGACTGGCTTACCCATTAACATTCCACTGCTTTTAATTTCTGTTGGTATCCTTGAACTCATCAAAGACGAGCGTAAACCTCGTTTTCTGTTTTTCAGTTTTAGAAGAAGTTTTAGAAGAAAAAAAGTGAATATTTTCTCAAGGACAGATTAACACAGCACATAATGAATGGTTCGGTTTATCAAAATTCATTTGGATTACATTTTTCAACTTTTCAGTTTCCAAAATGTCTCAAACCATCCTTCGCAGAAATCAGTCGAGTCTTAACCAAACGTCTCATGTCTTTGGTGAAACACTAATTTTACTCACATTGCTGAAAATAATGACAAATTCAGTTTTGGCTTAATTAATTTTATGGTTACTATGTGTATAAACACTGCTTTAATTAACACTGCATTTATAATCCAGGATGCGTAATGTGGTTTTGAGATTTTACAGAAATCCGCTTCAGCAGTGACGCAAATGGAGCTTTTTAACGCACCGCTAAAAGCTCTTTGCTATAGTCAAACGATTTTCAAACATAGGTCATTGTGTCTGCCATCTTTCTCATGCAAATACATGAACGGCCCTCTTGTGTGGGCTGATATGTTAAAAAAGATTGTTAAAAAAAACTCATACATTTGAATCTTCCAAATTGAACTGTCACAGAAATCAGAGTCTGCCCATGAGATTTACTGGAGAGAGGCAACTGCAGCAATGGGTCTTTCTACCTTTTTTTTAAGAAAAATTCAGTGCCAGTGATTGTTATTGTAAATATATTCATTTGTCATGAAGCATCTTGCCTGGTTAGCGTGTAACTGGGGTCCAGCTCAGGGCTTATGCTGAATGGCTGAGATGCCACAGCGCTTCAGTTCAGTTGGTCAGACTGTCTCTGTGGCTGCGATGAGCTTCATGTCTTCTCACAGCTTCCCTTATGAGAGAGATGATAATCTTTGATTACACAGCTAATGTCGATTGGCTGAATGCGTCTCCTGTGTCAGTTAAATTAATGCTTAAGAAGTGGTTGAAGTTTTCACTTTAACCCCATTCACATTTCTCCAAATTGTGAGATTTTGATTGCATCACAACTAGTTATGCATCTACAACAAAGGCAGCTTTCAGCACAGACTTTTCGCTGCCTCAAACTGCATACAGTATGTAATAATACTATCAAGACTTTCAAACTGGCTAAAAGTAACTTGCAAAGGTGCTTTTCATAAAGGTGTTCTTTGATGTGGAGCAGCTGTCTGACTGGTTATCAAACAGTGGTGTCACAGGAACGGAAAGCTCCAAGGTAATCTTTGTTATTCTGCTAGAAGTAGTGTTGCCCACAGGGAGAGGATTCCCAGACTGTTTAATCAGCCATATTAATCATACATTATTTATTACAATTACAAGAGCTGTTCTGTGTGCAGCAGTAGCCCTTGAAGGCAACAGCAAGAAGAAAAAAAAAAAGACTGTGTGAATAGATTAAACTGAGCCTTTGGCACTTCTCAAAGAACAAAATGTATCATTCAGGACCGAGTGAAAAGACATCTTTCTATCAGCCCTACACGATGTCAGTCCAGAGGCAAAAAGGAGCGACACTGCATTTGTAGTATATCACGCAAAAATGTCAGAAATGCCCCCCAAAAGCCTGCACTTCTCAGCTCTGACTGTTCTTCACGGCGTCAGGTTGGAGCTTTAACGTTGATTACCCCCCCTCAACCCCCCAGATAGAATGCACTGTCGGGGGAATTAACAGGAGGAATATGACTCGGTGGTCTTTAGCAGCAGCAGTTCGGTTCTCTGCCATAGTTTCTGAGTGAACCTGCTTTGCCAAATAGAAAACACAGCACATGGCTTGCCATTACAGGTATTTCTCCAGGCAATCCATCATTTTGGCATAGCGGTGCTGAGGTATGCTTAGGTGAGCCTGATTAAAGCCAAGGATGCCTCCTGACCTGCTCCAAAGGAAATAAGAAAGGGGGGAGGGCGTGAAGCCCTGCTCCATCCATCTCCCTACTGCTTTATTCATGTGCTATCTGGTTCACTGGCTTTTGCTTCGTGTTCCCCTTCTATTACCAGGATTCTACAGCAGGTGCTGGTGAATTGTGCATGTCTCATTTTATGTTTCACAATACCTTCCTCGCTGCTCTTTGTGAATAGATTATTGTGCCCTGAAAGATTCTTACCAATGATCTGTTCCCTACACTTATCTTTTTAGAATAGAAAATGTTTTTCTTTAGTTATCTGAAAGAGCAGCACCGCAGCTGTTGTCATGCTAATTCTGTTTAGAAAATACGTGTGTGCGTGTGTTTAAAATCTGAAATTGATTTTGAAAACGTGACAAATATGCAATTTACAAGAATATTAAATATTCTTAAACATTTTAATTATTATTCTCAGTCTTTCTTTGGGTTACGTATTTCTGTACTCAAAGTGCTGAATTAAAAATGAGCTGTACTGCATTATACTAACAATACTAGTCCAAATATACTTCATGTACCTTAAGAAAAACACTCATGCAGCATAGCCCATTCACTGCAGAAAAATTACTGCACACCATATTGTTAGATTATACAGAAATTATTGTGCACTTCACTTTAATGCTGCAGCCTTTAAAGGTCAAGCTAATTATGCCATGTATTGGTGGGTAGCCTATGAAATCACCCCAGGGATCAGTGGAGTCTAATTTTAAGATTCAAATGGTTATAGTTAATAAAAAGTACAATAGGAATTTCTTTGAATAAAGCAATGCACATAATAATTGTCCTTAAGTACAGTACTTTAATGAATAGACTATCACCATCAATTTCAGCTGTTAATTTAATTTGGAAAGGAGAGGGTGAGGTGGGGCGTGGGGGCTTGTACAGCCTGGACAGGTCGCCAGCCTGTCGTCGGGCTAATTTGTATTTTTAACAATGGAAATATGTAAGTCCACCATGTTTTTGTTTTCTTGTTTTTAAGTGGAAGATGAAGATGGAGTTTTGACATGTGGGCAGTTGTTAAGGACCAACAGAGTTTGGCTTGCATCGTTAAACATCTACTGTGTGGGAGATTAAATCATGCAAAGCAAGTAATCAGTAAAACTGAAAACCAGCTCTGAGTGGTCTCCATGAGGAAACAGCTTTGAATGATGTGATTTGGCCTGCAAGCTGGAGACTGAAGTGGGATGTGCAGGGAAAATAACAGTAAAAAAAAGCATTATGAAATTAATAAATTAGCAATAGACTTTTTCCCAAAAACAAATGTTGTTGTGAATTTAAACCGTTCAGCAGCTGGTTTACATGCATATTCTATTTGCTGATATCCAGGGCTTTGTAACTGAAGGAATTCCCTGAGACTGTGTTTAGGTTGTAAACAAACAGATGAATTATGTGACTTACAATACACATGGCTGCCATTACACTTCACACTGCTTTTATTTTAATGCATCCTTTATTATTAATAACTTCTGAGAAGGTGTTAACAATAAAAAACACACAACTTTTTAATTTTCAGTTTCTGAGTGAATTGCTTTAGATTGTTTGTTTTGACTTTGCCTATAGTACAACACAAACACAAACAACTGTCCAGTCACAGGCTGGAGGTGCAATGATGGAAGGAGCTTTCCACTGCTGACATGAAGTGTTGGCAGTCATGACAGACAGCTTTTCACATTGATACATCATCTGTGAGCCAGTCAGCTGGAAGACATTTAGTCACATTTGTGATTGACTGCCTGCAGTCAGTCAGGGATGGATTGTGTTCCGGGAAGCTCACCAAAAAAGATGGTCTCACAAACAATTTTATCATATATCTTTGACACAGACTTAGCACAGAAACTACAATCACAGGAAGATGGGAGCAAATAAATAATATAAACGGCAGTGAATGAGATCCTCAATGAGCCCCATGTGGTAATGCGTCCTCAAACAGTTTCTATAGTGTGTCAGACTGTTGTAGCATTGACGAAATGCCAACCTCAGACCTGAGGAAGGTCGCTAAATTCTGCGTTCTGAAATGGTCTATTAACTATGCAACGGACAGAGACAGAAACATGTAAAAATACAGACAATAACTTTCACAAATCACAGTGTTAGCAGTTTAGCCCAGTGTTGATGATAATAGTGCACTAAACAATGTCGACGGGACAGAGAGAGTTCTGTGCAAAAGTTTTGAGTCACCACGTTTCCTTTTATTTTGTGAGGAAAATGTGAGGTGGTGCAGCAATTTATTGAAGCATGAACAAAAGTACACGGAAATGCAGCATATATGGCAAAACCGGAGTGTGAAAGGTGATGTACAGTATAGCCATCTTTATTTTTCAACACAGCCTGAACTCTTAGCAAGCTTCATTGTAATTTCCTCAGGAACAGTTCTCCAGGTTTCTTGAAGGACTTTTAACGTTCTTCTTTGGATGTCGGCTGCCTTTTGTTCCGTTCTGTAAAGATGTTCCCACACTGCTTCAGTAATATCGAGGTTCTGGGGAGTCCAATCCCTATTCTACTACCTTATTCTACTGTATTCTACTGCATGATTTTTCTATCCCACCTTACTTTTACTGCATTGACAGAGTGTTTGTGGTCATTGCCATGCTGAAAAATGAAGTCATTACCAATCAAATGTTTTTTAGATGCTCCTGCAGGTAGATCAAAAATTGACGGTGCTTTTCTGCTTTCATAATTGTATCCGTTTTGACAAGATCCCCAACACCACCATGACAGAGCCTCCACCATGTTTTGCAGATGAAAATGTATGTAGATGCATCTCTGGGTTGCTGTGTAAAATCTTTGCTGAATTATTTCTTTCAGATACTGCTCATCTGCAGTAGAAATTTTTTCAGGCCTGCCGCTTCTTTTTTGTCCTTCACTTGTCTAGTTTAAACAAATTTTCAGCTCTTTGAGAATCACTTTGCACACAAATATTATTTTATGTCTGTCAAACTGTATTATCTTTGGTATTTTCCATAGATTCAGCTAAAGAAGCAGAAACAAATTATTTGCTTTTGCAACAGGCTGCAAGTAACAAAGTGCCTAAAGATGCAATTTAAAATCATTTCTTTGCTAAGTTGTCTGTTACTATGTGTAGACACAAATCACTTTTTCATCCCTTTTTTATGACTGAATGATTCAAAGGTCAGTGTTTGAAGTGGTTTTAAGAAATGTTCAGGTACAAGGACTGAAAGCGAGTGAAAAAGCAGAAATGTTTTTTAATGAAACCTGGAGAACTGCTGTTCAAGACCACTTAAAAAATTGGAAGCAAAATATTAAGAAATTAAAGGTGATTCAAGACTTTTGCACTATTAGACAGACAGACATGTGAATTTATGCAGTTGTCTGGAACTTGTGATAGAACTTTAAAGAACAACAGGGGAGATTGTATTTGGAGCCGGCTTCTTGG
>VOQJ01006190.1:63555-76821 GCA_015052665.1 Apistogramma diplotaenia
ATCTCCCCTGTTGTTCTTTAAAGAACAACAGGGGAGATTGTATTTGGAGCCGGCTTCTTGGCAAACAATGTCACACACCTAACTTTCACATTGTTTTCAAACTGTCATCTGACACATTGTTACTTCAAGGATTTGTTACAGTCATCTTAAAGTGATATCTATGTGCTTCAGGTTGTATTTTACACTGATGCCCATATAGGCGGGGTAATTCTAAGTCACTGGCAAAGGAAAGGACTGCATATTTTCACAACACCCATGGGTGGGGAAGAAAAGAAAATATTCCATTTCACACTCTCTATAAGAATGTATAAGCTTTCTGGATTTTGTTGGGTGCTTTTCAATTTGTTAAATTTGTGTGATTATCACTTCTTACCTGTGTGGATCACTGAGGCTTTCTTTTGCAGTGCCATCCGAAGACGTGGGAATGACTCAGAGAAGTCGCGCTGGAGCTCAGGTTGATTAAGATTTTTTTTCTTGTTTTTATGCTTCTAATGAGCTGTTTCATCTCAAGAGGCTTATTCGGCTATTGGAGTGAATAAACCTAGGGTAATATCTGTGTGGAATTCAAAATGAGTTGAAGTTTCCTTCACACTTGTGTACCTGTGGTTAGGGGATCTAGGTCACAAAAAGCAGCAGAATCAGAGTGAATTATTATTTTTATTGTACAAAGAGGTCATTTCCTGTGTGATGGGAGATTTTTCAGATTCCAAACTGAATTCTGATAAGAAAAACAAAATACTAAACCTGAAAAATATTACGATTCATCAAGACTGTTCATTTCTGTTGGGGGTGTGTGTGTGTGTGTGTGTGTGTGTGTGTGTGAGTGTTGTTTAAAGCAGTTTTGTCCTTAAAGTGCATCAGGATTCTTTGGCAGTAGCAGAGGACATTAAGTCCTCTAATGACAGTCAGGCCTGGCTTGGCTCACATATTGCTGTGAGGAGGTAGTAGCTAAAGCAGATCCTGTTAGTTTCAATTTGCTTACTGCTGCTGAGCCAGCAGACTGAACTGAATGATAAGGGACCAGATTCAAGCCTAATCCTTCTATCATGCTCCTTCCCCGTCCCCCTCAAAAAAAAAACCCACTACCAGTTGATCTCCCATCACCGCTGGCTGTGGGAGGAAGCCAGTAAATGTTCCCTTTGGGTGTGATGTAATATACATTTTATTGTCTCTCACACTGACTGATTCTTATTTCCATCTAAAAGCAAGCAGGGAAAAAAAAGAGCTCATCACCTTGATTTTTTTTCCATTCTGCTTCTGGTTTCTTCTCTCTGTGAAGTCATTCTTTGGTGAATTTGAAATGATGTGCCAATGCAGAAATGGTGGTCTATGAGTAGCGAAATCCAGACCCTTTTCGCCTGTCTGGGTTGTGATCACATCGTCTTGGTTTGAAGAAATATTGCACACAAAGATTCAGACATATGTAATAGTTTATTTTGAACTTTTAGTCATAGTGGCTCGTGATTTACTTCCTACTTTCTTCTGTATACTTTCCAACTGCTTTTTAATGCCAATATCTAATCAGCCAATCACATGGCAGTAACTCAGTGCATGTGTACATGCTTACATGGTTAACCTGCTAATGTTCAACTTCTGAATGCTGGTCTATTTCAAAAACGGTGGGATTTTCTCACACAATCATCTCTAGCATTTACAGAAAATGGTGTGAAAAAGACTCCGGTGAGGGGCAGTTCTCCGGGTGAAAATGGCTTGTTGATGCCAGAGGTCAGACAAGAATGGCCAGCCTGCTTCAAAGCTCATAGAAAGGCAACATTAACTTAAAATGACCCATCGTTACAAGCAGATTCAAGGAGTGTCTGAACACTTTGAACGCTGAAGCAGATGTGCTACAGCAGAAGGCCACACGGGGCGCCACTCCTGTCAGCTAACAATATCTTGATCTGCTGATCTGTCAGTTGGTAGGATCTGAGTCTGACATATATGAAAGCAGGGATCCCTCCAGCCTCTGGCCAACAGTTTATACTGGTGGTGGTGTAATAATGTGGGGGATATTTTCTTAATGCTCTTTGGACCCTTTAGTACCCCATTGTTTCAGCCCTTCAGTATTGTTGTTGACCGTGTACCTTACATCTGCTTCCAGCAGGATAATGAGCCGTGTCGCAAAGCTCAGTTCATCTCAAACTGGTTTATTGAACATGACCATGAGCACCCTGTACTCAAATGGCCTCCAAAGCCACATTATCTCGTCCTATAGAGCATCTTTGTGATGCTGTGGAACAGGAAATTCGGAACATGGCTCTGCAGCTGTAACTGTAGCAACTGTGTAATATGGACCATATCAATATGGACTAAAATCTCAGAGGAATGTTTCCAGCATTTTGTTGAAACTATGCCATGAAGAATTGATGCAGTTTTGAAGGAACCAGGTGCTAGCAAGGTGTACCTAATAAAGTGCCTGGTGACTGTGTTTTGGTGCATCGACTTACAATAAACAGACACAACTGATAGGCTATACTTTAATATAGCAGTACATGTCTTACCTTCATACCATGTCCCTGTTAAGTGAGGGAAACATTTTATGGGAGTGATTCACCTTGAATAAAAACAAGTCGAGCTCAGAGCCGAAACCCTTTTGATAACATATTGTTTTTCTTCCTCCTCAGAAAAAGTATTTTTTCCCTCCTGTTTAGTGTGCTTCATTTGACTGCTGTCAGAAGTGCTTCGTGTGCATCAGCATTTGAATTTCAACTAAAAGGAAGCACCTCTGTCTGAACCAGAAAGCCTGCAGGAAGCTCCACAGAGGAAAGCAAATGAACCAGGAACAGACCTGCACATGTGGGTCTCTGTGGATGCATGTGTTTGTGTTTTGCAGAGGAGTGGGTAACAACAGGCTGATGTACATCAGAAGAGTCATTTCTCTGTATGTTGTTTCTGTTTATACAATATGTTTATACATTATGAAGTGCCCTAAATATACCTGAGAAAGAGCGGCAGGGAGAGGCAACATGTTAAGGTGAAGGCAGGTGCAGGAAAAAGCATGTTTTTAATGCACTGGTCAGTTTAACAGTATTTTCTTTCCACTATTCAGTTACACAGAGAAGTGAAAATGTTGAAAAAACATTAAGTGGTTTGCTTTACCACACTATTAGGCATTTATGCAAATTAGTGCATTTAGTGAGAGCCTAATTTCCATATTAAAACATGCAATTAAATAAAAAATCTTGTAACACAAAAGTGTCTACAAAAGTCTTAATGTAAGTAATCAATTGGTGATATCATTTGCATATGCTTCTAGTTTATTATTTAAAAAATTAGCCAGTACACATAATTTAATGCCACCAGCATCTCCACCTGCATCCATCCACCAGACTTCCTGGTTTTATCTGTGTCCACAGTCTGTTCCAGTTTTCACAGAGGCATTTTTTCACAGCCTCGTTTTAGAGCAATATTACATTCCTAAAAACAAAGCCCAAATCATTTTAAAAAGATTTCTTTCTGGCTGTTTTACAGCATGACAGTATCTTCTGATTTATGAAGTGATAAAAAAGAAATGTTCAAATTACCTTCTCTTAAAAAAAAAGTCTTTGATGTCCCAACAAAATGGAAACATGATCAGATTTTTGTTCTGGAAATAAAAACCCTGAAATCTTTTTGTTAAACATTTTATTGTAATTCATCTATTTGCTAAACTGTCTAACTTGTAATATCTTCACTTTAGAACAATAGACCATTGTTACCAATAAAAACATGAGATCAGCATTAAAGCCGCCCACCTTATACCAGCGAATGCAAATGTGAAGATGTTTTGCAGTCAGCTGTTAAATCTTGGGTTTCTGAACTAAGGTGGAGCAAAAGGACAGCACGATGAAAAGGAAAGGTAATGGCAGCCTTTAATATGGATTCTTTGGTAATAGGTTACCATAAATTTAATAATAATAATAATAACTTAGATTCAAGAAACACAAGGATGCTGAACAGAAAAGAACAAGTTCTACATAGTTCAGTGACATTAACAGACATCACTGGAGCATTTAACTTAAAATGCTGACAGATGTTTGGCAAAAATGTTGGAGAATGTGTGTTTTGTCAGACTAATAATCTAATAATGTCTCTCTGCCTTTGTTTCTTCTGAATTCAAATAACACAGTTTGGAACAATACGGTGAAAATCATTATTTATAACTTGCTAAATACCATATGTAGATTTTTTATTAACTTCTATTTAAGAAATGCAATCACGCGACGTAAAATAGATACATTTAGCTTGGTGATATTTATTTTCTATTGCAGACTCTAAAGGATAACTAAACTCGTGAGTCAGTCCATTAGCACCAAATTAATTGGCACAGAGGAAGTTAAGACAAACATTTACATAATCGGTAATATTTAGAAAGGTCATCGTTTACATTATGGTAATACATGCATTATGTGAAAATGTTTCTGACAATAACCGATAGATTAAAAATAAACAGTAATAGCACCAAGTTTCACATTCATATTTGTGTTATGTATTTAAATTATGAGAAGTGGGTACATGTGTGCATTGTAGTTAGCTTTCACAGGAGAAAATCAGCACACAGCTACCTTCCCTTAGGCAGACATAAAAAAACTAATTAGATATTAACATTAAGACTTGGCTTAATATTAGAGGCAGGTTTTTAGGTTAAGTGTTTTTCTTAGGTAAAAAAAAGTCTAGCCTGTGTAATAATCTCTGAAGTAATGGAAAAGCAACCACAGGTACGTATACGGGATAATGGTGTTAGAAGCGTGAGCTCTGAGGAAGGGCCTGGGGGGGATCGGGCCATCTCATAAGGGATTCTGAGGCAGATGGTTGTCTGCCTGGTTGTGGTGGGCAGCAAATCCTCCTGCCCTTGTCTCTGACCTCGTGTCATCCTTTCCAGTATGAAGGGGAGCTGAAGGCCAGCGATTTGTCACGCTGGAGTCTGCCCTTGAAAGGGGAACACTGGGCTTTTTTGAACCGGGTTGGAAGGACACTAACTGAGCTGTAGTGTAAAATCTGGATTTTTCTCTCCTGCGACCCTCATTACGCGCTCTTAAGAGACATTACCCTCTGCAAGTCTGAGATCGTCTGCCTCAGCTATTCTTATCAGCCATCCCAATTAATTCTTTGAACTCCAGATTTCACATCTTTATTGCATCACCGATTCAAGGCTTTGTTTTGTGGATTCTGCTTAAGGTGAGAATTAGCGAGCTTTGTTTTAACTGGGCTTCTCTCACGTTCATACATTCTTTTATGAAGAGGCATTTCCCATTATCGTCTAAGAAAAGAGCCTCACTCATGACTGACTACAGCAGCAAATGATGATGTCATGGCTTATGTGTGAAAAAAATAAATAAATCAGAGGCAAATAAAGTATTTATGGAGCATTCAGAACAAACCCCATCATGTATTCACCTGTGCCACTTCGCTTTAATGTGAAGCAGAATGAAAGGCACAGAAGCTCTAAGCCTCTGTCTCTAGAGATGCCCGGAGACAAATGCTGGCAATATCAAAACCGCAGGGAGGGAGGTGACAATGATGTCTGCTTAATTGTAAAGGAGTGCAAACTGCAGGCAGGCAGTGTTAGATACTGGCTGGAGGTGAATTCTGGCTCCAGGTTGTCCTTTGTGAGGTTTCTATACTGACACCTAATGGCTACTAATATAAAATATTCAAATGACTGTACATGTGAAACATAAATTTTATCATAAGTGCAGCATGGACTCCTTGAGTAAATCCACTTTGACAAGGTTTTGACCCAGCTGTTTTTCCCTGTAATAAGAACTCATTTCACTGCACTGCTTTATTCAAAGACGATGAGTGGCAGTATTTCCCAGTTCCTACAGTAGATGTCATTATAAATTGTAAAAGCAGGAACTTATCAAAATCTATGCGTTTCGATTCTTTAGCCAGCCTTAATACTTTTAGCATATTAAAGTTACGTTTGAGAAATAGATTACAAATGTGATTTTTGTTATAGATTGTTGTTTATATTACATATATTTGTGCATTTTGGATATTGTAATACTTCCATGTTTCTACTTTGGTTCTCTCAGCAAAAATATAAACGCACAATCCCAAAAGGTTAAATTAAAACGATCCCCATGCTTGTGCACTCCAGGAGGAATGGGGCGACATCACACAGGCTGCTATTGACAATCTGGTGATGTACTTAGCAGCTAGCTGACCACGCTGTTTGGTCATGGACTGGACTGCTGCATAAAGAAACACTGGTTGCTATTGAAGCCTGAAATGATACGGAGTATTACACATACTCATATACTGTAAATATTGTTGATTTGTTATAATAGGAAATAGGAGAAGGTATACAGTTTTGTTGAGTATACATCAACCACACCACACCACACTGACTCTGAGTTGGAACTAGAGCAGTGTTCAAAACCCAAAACAGAGCCAAGAAATAGAACATGGTGCCTGACTTTTCAAGTGCTTGAAGGTTAATTATTCAAGACTCTCCTCACAACAAGCCAAGAACAGCAGGATAGCGCGGTGAGCTGCAGCTTCTTCTTTATTCCCTTGGAGAGTGTCAGAAGTTTAAAACCACTGTTCAACTATAATTGAAATGCACACATCTGAAGTCTGGTGCCGTCAAGCAAGGCAGAGTGAAATATAGGACAAACATAACCTCAGATACTTGGTAAGCAGAGCAATCAGTGAAATGATTCCAATCAGCAACAAGACTAATCTGTTCTTTGTTATTGTGATTATGCATCACGCATTGTGAGCGTAAATTATCTGCGATTAGTTCACTCATCTGTTTAAAGATAAAAACACATACAGGTACTCCATGATGAATATGCTGGGTATTTAGGCAACAACATAACAAGATTAAGGATTTTGATAATTAGGTTTCCATAGTTTTATAAATCAATTAAAGTCCACATAAGATTGTGATGTTGAGAAAAAGGAAATGAGGATGTAAAAAGTGGAAGCAAATTGCTTTCTAAAGTTACATGATGAAGTACCACAAAAAATTATATAGTATAGGAGTAAAAGCCTCTTTCAGGCTTCCTTCAATGCAAATATCTAGTCTTTACTCAACACTGTCAAAATCTGCAGCAAGAGGAAAAGCCTTATTTCAGCTCTAAATGACACAAAAAAAATTCTATAAACTTACAATTTCAACAAAAGGCATCAAACTGTTTTCATCCAGTGATCCATAATTAAATGAAAAACACTGATTTCAGTATCCAAGTCCAATCTTCACGTCATGGTTTATGAATCACAGAGACTTTACAAACAACATGTGCAGGCTCATCATGCACCCCTCAAATAAAGATGAATAAATGATGAAGGAAGCAGCTGACCTGCTTACAACAAGCATGTGAAACAGCAACCTGGTCATGTTCGTGCAAGAGATGCTTTCACTTAAAGGCACGACTAGAAAATCTGTGACTTTGTCCATCAGGAATACAAGTTCAAATTAGAAAGGCATTATCTGGCCTACTGGGTTGCTTAACTGATTGCTCACAAACAAGCAATCACAAAACTGCAATAATAACCCTGAAAAACAAAGCTCTGATAAGGTCATTGTAGGAGCACAGAAAATGTGTTTGTCAATACTTCCTTGGCCAAAGAACTGACACAATGCCGAATGTGACTCCATTAGTTAAAATGCAATAGTGGAATAGTAGTGGTTGCTATGGGCAACTGAACGTTCAAATGAAACCAGCTGCTGGTGGCAGAACAGAGAGTATTAAGAACTCCACTTTCCCTTTCCCTTATGTTTTTACACTTCATAAATGATCTTATTTCAAAAAGTATCTCTGTCAGAATATAACTGGAAAACTTGATGACATTGTAGCTGTGAGCCTCGGGGCAGATGGGTGGGTGCGTGGAGAATTCCCGTGATGCTGAACAAAAGGAAAGCACATTTCAGACTAAATAGAAAAAAAGAGGATTTCAATCCAAATCAACACTGGTCTAATGATGCCTGTGCACTGTGTTACTCACGTCCCTTCTGGGCAAACGTGTCAGCAATAATTTCCCCGTATTTAAAATACACTAAAGCACCTTAAGAAGGAAAAAAAAGGCACAAGTTTTTTATTCAACGCAGAAATGTTTCTATCCAAACTGGTAGTCAGCCTGTGGTGTTCCTGAATTATGCAGCTAAACCTGTTTTTATGTGTATTTGTTCATTTTTATTTTATTTTGCAAGAAAATCTGGTATCCTTGTTAACTGATTACTCCAAGGATGTACCCTGACTCTCACCTTACCTGATGGATGGATGGATGGATGGATAACCCAGTTAAAAATGGACACACATTGCACACAATAGCAAATCAACTGTGGCTTTATAATTTGAGGCAGTTGTTGGAATTGTCTTCTTTCAGCATATAGTATTTAGCTACATGTTTATTCAGACTGTCCTGAATACACAAGCTCGCCATAACTGCAACGTGAATGTTAAGCACACATTCTGGTTGAAAGAGTCTCTGCCAGGTTTCATTTAAACAGCTTGGAAAGTAACTGGCATACACACATATTCATCATTTCAGATTATAATAACCCTCCTGTCAGCAACTCCAATATGTTGGGTAGGCGCAAAACAAAACAAGAAATGAACCAGAATCAAGATTTCACTGAAATTCACCTGCTTATTTCCCTGGTCTCCACTAAGAGCCAACAGTGAGCTAACAGCTATATTTTCTTTCTTTCTATTATTGCTGCCTACACAGACATCAGCTGGACTGTTTTGCTCAATCCAGTAATTAGGGCCAATATTAGGGTTAGCCCACCAAACTGAGATCATGTCTTCAAACAGTTCTGGGCTTTTAGGCTGCGCTCAATATTTTTGGACTTCATGAATTCACTTTATACATTAGATGAACAAAATAAATAGACAGAAAGCTTTTATTGTTACCAAACCTGCAGTGTGACAAAAATGTAGCAGCTGCCACAGTTCAGTGCTTTTGCTTTGTTAAACCAAAACAAGGAGATAGAAAAATGTAAAATCAGTATGTAAATACTACAAAGAGTGTAAATATCAAAGAAAGCAAGGACTTACAAGGAAATAAATAAATGTCATAAATATACAAAATATTGCACAGGATGCCAGTTATTGCACAGAGAAGATATTCTATTGAATGTACTAAATATAGCACAGGGTTGAGGGAAATGGGTAAATAAATGTGCCAGATATTTACGGTAAACACTGGTCTGTGAGTGGTCAAACACTGAGCAGCGTTCTGCCTGAGGGCCTGGGGGTAAAAACTGTTCCTCAGCCTGTTTGTTCTGTCGTCGTGGGACCCGAGTCTCCTCCCCGATGGCAGCAGGTGGAACAGGTGCTGACCGACTGCAACAGTTAGAAAGGCCATGTTGAAAAGTTCCCTAATCACAGTGGTGAGAACATAAGAAAACAAATCATTGTGATCATGTTGACCTCATTACAGTGTGTTTCATTGATTTCATGAATTCTACTCTATAGAAAAGTGTTTGCTTCTGTGTATACACTGTACACTAATGTACAAACCCAACCAAGAATCAACTGCCTGAACCAGGTGTTTGGTGTATTGAACTTACCTAATATAAACACAGGGGACAAAACTGCAATACTCTTTACATATATTTGACTCCACGGACAGTATTTTGTGCTGCTTCTGTGCATCTTTCACAGTAAGCTCAGACCTACAGTAGCCTTGGTGCACATTGCTTGAACCAGGCTTTGTGGAAAGAGGAACCACTTTTGTTAAGAACAAATTAGACCACCCTGTCTTTAAAAAAAATGAAATGTAACTTGATATCTTGATATGTGGTTCAAACTCTTGATTAAAATCAATAACATGAGGTTTAATATTGTTTAATTTATGGATTTAAACTTTTAAAGAAATACCACAGGTTACACCAGCCTCCCGTCACAGGAAGCACTGCTGGCAATGTTGCATCAGAGTATCCAGGAAACGTCATCAGCCTTTACCCGGCACCTTGCACCGCTGACAGTACATATAGCTGAGACTTTATCACTCACATTAAAGCAGGGTATTCTTAGCCGTGTTATGGCCGAACAAACTGTCGTGGAAAAAATGAGCGAATTACAAGTGGACGAAGCAAAAAAGGTGATACTTCAGTCTTTGTTTAAGTGCTTTAAGTCGGTTTGCAGCTAGCCTAGCCTAGCCTGTAGTTGGCTCCATGCTGTCATTTAGCCGCATGTAATCCAGTAAGAACTTTTCGGTTAGCCGGCTTTTATGAACAATTTTGTGTTGGCTTTACCTACATTTGTTTATGTTAATATAACAGGCAAAAGATTTATTGTTTCCTGTTTATGGCGTGAACTGTGCCACGTTGCATTTAGGTGAACCCGTTTGGCAAAGTTGGTTTGGCTAACGTAGCGAGCCTTTAGAAGTACACGAAGAAGAACGAAATCTAATAATCAGACAGTTTAATATTTGTTTGCGTGTTGGTAGGCTCACACACGTCAGACCAGCTTAAGGTATTGAATGACTGGTTTGGGTTCTCTTTCTAAATCGACACGCCCAAGTGTAAGAGTAGATTGTTTTAACACAGCTTCTTGTGATCTTGTGCAAGGTTTAGTTATGTTCTGATATGACTATGCTAAAGCAGCTATAAGAAAGCTATCTTTGAAGTAACAGATGTGTGTATATTTTCAGTGCGCCCAGTGCTATCTTCCTTTGTTACTATTGTTAAATGAGAATTACAGTAGGTGTGTGCCTTTTACATCTGCGTTGAAGTGTTGTCCCTGAGGCATCATACCAAACATTTTTCATCTAGTTTCTTTCTGATGGAAGTTCACTAATCTCATGGTGTGATATGTGTACAGGGAGGAACTGAAAGTGCTAAAGATGGGGGAAAGAAGAAGGCTAAAAACTCTGCTGATGTGTCTGGAGGCAGGGCTGAGGTGAGTTATTATACTAAAATTAGTTATACTGTCATTAGATCTTGTTTTTATCATAAGTACTTGTGTAGGTCTGTCATCTTGATCTCAAAGGGTTAGGGTTTTGATTAGATATTAGAATGTCCAAAACATTCAATCTAAATTCACTGAATAAACTGCCCAGATGATTATTACATAAATATCCAAATAAAATGTAAGTGAATAGATAAAAGAACATAGCCTACACTATTTCATGTAAACCACCTGTAAAGTCAGTTTGCTGTGCTGTCGATAAGAGTCTTGTTTATTTACTTTATTTTTCATTTTTCTTTCTTTTTTTCTCAGCTGTCACCACTCCCCCAGTACATTGACGAGCGTCTTACTTTGTACACAAAGCTGAAAGCAGAGCATGATGCTCTGATGGCAGAAAGAGCTGCAAAGGATAGCAAACCTATCAAGGTGACCCTGCCTGATGGAAAGGTTGTTGAGGCAGAGTCCTGGAAGACCACGCCATATCAGGTGGCCTGTGGCATCAGGTCGGTGTAAATATTGAGCAGCTGGAAGTTCTTCCACATGTTACTATTGTGGAGACTATTTGGATGAACTTTTTGTAGTTTAATTGTTTTTGTAGTTTCAAATTACTTCAAAACATTCACATTTTGAGTAAATAAAGAAAGATGCCATTTTCCCATATCTCAGCCCCAAATTACTTTTCAGGTTTCTTTTTTAATTGCACTCAACTGTGAGCAGCATTGTTTATGTCCTCTATGCACACACTGTACATCCAATAAGCCCCCACCTTTAAAGGCCAATTCAACTGCATTTTGACATTCACTACTGTATGATCAGTTCTTAGTGGAAAACTAAATATTTGTGGGGGTGTCAATGTCAGGATTTACTGGCAGTAGACCAGCTTTCTTGTCTTAGTGAAATCTACACATAATGAAACTTAAGTCTTTTAGTTCCAGTTTCCATTATGTTGCAATTATGTACACACTAATTTGATCATTGGGAGGTCTTATAAAATACTTATGCTCTACAGAAGTATTGAGGCCTGCCTATTAATCTTTGCATTCAGGTGTTTTCAGTCAGAAGTGTATAAAATGAAGGACCTCTGCCTTTACAAACATTTGTGAAAAAATTGGTCATTCTAAAGAGCACACTCAGTTTGAGTGTGCTACTGTTGCAACAAGATTCGCTAGATATTCCACTATCAAATGTAAGTGTTTTTATTGCAAAGTGGAAGTGTTTAGGCATCTCAGTTACTAAGTGGGAGACCATGTAAAGTTACAGGGGGAGGTCAGTGCACTGAGGGGCATAAAGGTCACACAAACTGCAGCGCTCCAAACCTTCTCTGGCTCTAGTTTTAGTCACAATTTAGTCAT
Source organism: Apistogramma diplotaenia (assembly GCA_015052665.1). Classification (NCBI taxonomy): domain Eukaryota; kingdom Metazoa; phylum Chordata; class Actinopteri; order Cichliformes; family Cichlidae; genus Apistogramma; species Apistogramma diplotaenia. The sequence continues at coordinate 75,755 of VOQJ01006190.1, forward strand.
CTTTTAGTCTAGTTTTAGTCGACTAATCATCATCAGCATATAGTCGACTAAATCTACAGTCGATCAGTGACTAATATATAAAAGGTGCAAAATGTAAATACTTTTTCTACATTAATTCTACATTGTGATGTGGAATATTTTCGTCCTATGGTTCAGTCAAGGCCTTGCTGACAACACAGTGATTGCCAAAGTAAACGACGGCGTGTGGGACCTGGACAGACCTTTGGAAGACGACTGCAGCCTCCAGCTGCTCAAGTTTGATGATGAAGAAGCTCAAGCTGTAAGTCTGACTTTCCCTCACTGTGTACAGTGTAATGTTTAGAAGAATCGTACTGTAACGTCTTCTGTATACGCTGTCATCCTCTTTTGATCATCAAAGCTTCAGTTACTCTTCACTTCTACTTTATAAAAGCCATGTTGATATACTTGCACCATTGTTTGAAAACAAAAGCATGTAAAACAAAAACAAAGTGCGCCGTTTGAACTGTTCATTCAGTTCAGTGATGAGGTGAATTTGATTAGGAGTGTAGCTAGTTCCCTTTTTTAAGCTGATTTTGTAACATAACTTAATGTATCTTTATATTGTCAGCATTTGGAAAAGGCGAGTCACACTGGTGTAGCAGTATGAGTGTTTTTAACCTTTGAGACTGTTCAGTGATGAAACCTTGATATTTCCCCTGAAAATGATACAGTCTTAGTAACAGAATTTCAATACTGCTGTTTTCCAAATTTGCCAAAACTTCTTTATTCTTTAGGTTTACTGGCACTCCAGTGCTCATATCATGGGTGAAGCAATGGAAAGGGTGTATGGGGGCTGCCTCTGCTACGGTCCTCCCATCGAGAGTGGCTTCTACTACGACATGTTCGTAGAAAACAATGAGTAAGTTGCAGCTTTTGGGTTCAAATTTTGTCTGCATAAGTGAGCAATCAGTGATGTTTTGGGTGTGTACTTCAGGGTTTAGCAGCTGTCAATCTGGTTCAGTGTTTAAGACCAGAAACAAACACAAAGCAGGCAGATTGTAACTACACTAACTAGCTGCGTGTTTGGCTGGAAAGAAAAAAATCTC
>VOQJ01006192.1:19724-50823 GCA_015052665.1 Apistogramma diplotaenia
TTTTTTTAATTTTTTTTTTTTTTTTGTGCACCTTAGTTGCACTAATGTACCATCTTCCTTATCCCTGCACAGGCTCCTGCATCATAGCCTATTGGCGGTATGGCACCTGGCTGGGAGCTATTAACTGCCCCATCTGCAGACAAACGGTGAGACTCTTAAACTTGTTAATTGGTCATCCTGAGCTTATTATGATTGTTCTGTGCCAGACCTGCTGGTGGCTGCTAGCATCTCTTGCCATATAATGTGTCATTCGCACGTGGGGATCCACAAAACTGGCACAGTGACAGCTGCTGTTTATGAATAAGATTTGGATGCAGACATGTGTGGCCAAATACTGCCAGCTGTTCTGCATTCATATCTGTGAATACACCACCTACTGTTGCCTACTGTTATAGTTGTTGGAAATTAGTGTTTAAGTCCGATAAGTGACCTATGTGACCATGTACTGCTTAACATGTGCACTGACGCCCAACTGATTTATATACCCTGGCTAATGTTTTCCAGTTAGCAGTTTCTTGATCTCTCTATCTGCATTTCTAACAGCCAATAAATTAAAGTTGAAAAAGTTAAGAAGCGAGAGGAGAAAAATGTCTGTTTACTGCTTGGCAAGCAAAAGGTCACTCGATCAATTCCAGTTTAAGAATGAAAGGTTACTGTCCCATAACCTAATAAAGGAGAAGTGGACGTTACTTCACGGAAAGTGAAATTAAATTTTGTTTATTGATAGGTATGACCAGTTTTCTAACCTGTGCTCTAGCAGCTGCAATTCAGCTGCAGTATAAAATTGACTTGGCGTCAGATTAAAACCAAGGATAAATACGTTTGCTCATTTTGTGTGTGATCATCCGAGTGCAATCAAATTCCTATGACGGTGTGAGACACAGTTTGAACTTCTGTACCTTCACAGTTGGGCTTAATTCAGTGGGTTTAGTGCAGTACTGCTTAAGAATTTGGATGCATAAAACATATTACCACAGCAGAGAATTCATATCACGCTTCAAACATGTAAATAAAAATAAATAAATTCAGAACAGTAACCTATTTGACACGTTGTGTTTAGCAGAAGGGACCATGGTGATTTAGCCAGGTGAAAAGAGCCACTTCTGTGACACCGAACTCTGACTTTAAGCTGAACAGAGCTCATTAAGCCCACTTTGTAGTGCACCCCTCAGAGCAGAGTTGGGCGGAGCGTGAAAGAGTAAATAAATAACACGTAGCAATCACTTGATGCATCTGAATATCAGATTTTTAAATTGCCAAATATTGCTATCATTAAGTTCTTTATTTTCTTCCCTTTTCAGGTAACATTGCTCTTTCCGCTATTCCAGGAGCACAGTGGTGCTCAGAGGGTTCAGGATGGTGAGGCTGAGCCTCAGCTTATATTAAGAGACATCAACGATTACAACCGCAGGTTCTCTGGCCAGCCAAGATCTGTGAGTATGCTTACTTACGGCTGGGGTTTTTGGTGAAGAATGTGGTCATAAGGACAGAAAAGTCCTGTATTTTCATTATGTTCAGGTAGTTTGTTAAAATACCGCCTTCAGATGTTGTAAAAAAAGCGCTCTGTTTCTGTTTCTCTGGTTTCCCTCAGTTTATGGACAGGCTGCGGGATGTGCCCACCCTGCTTCGTCATGCCTTCAGAGAGATGTTTACTGTGGGTGGCCTCTTTTGGATGTTCAGGATTCGAATTCTTCTCTGCCTGATTGGGGCGATCACTTACCTGGCCTCGCCGCTCGACATTCTCCCTGAAGCGCTCTTTGGTCTTCTGGGATTCATGGACGATTTCTTTGTAATCCTACTTCTCTTTGTGTATATCTCTATCATGTACAGGGAGGTGGTTACTCAGAGACTGAACGGCTAGGTGAACGCTCATAAGAGGCCTCGGCCTGCTCATGTGAGTCTCAGGAAGAGTGAAGTCAGCATCTCACGAGGCGCAACAACTGAATAAATGTTTGGAGAATAGTTAATCGATAATACAGATCTATTGCCCCCACCCACAAAATCCCCCAAAGGACTTGCTCCGAAGCCTTGGATGTTATTTTATCACAGGAGATGGGTTAGCAAAAAAAAGCACTCTCAGTATTGACTCTGTATATAGAATTTACCATTCATGGTTGTAAGGTTGAATGAGTCAATACCACCAGCAGCAGAGCACAAGGAGGCTAGTGTAAGGGTGGAATGTAAAACTCTGCTTTGAGTCAGATACTGAAGTCAACCAGAAAAGCTTTCTCACCCACCCGTGTACACTCCTAACTAAACGGAGAGCAGTGCTGTGAGCAGGAATTTGGTTAATGTGCATGTCATTATGGAGTCAACTGTGTAACATTAAAGTGTCTTGAGTAAATGCATTAGAAGTCAGTTGTCTGCGTTTGGATTGTCAACTGCCAAGCAAAGGAGTGTTACATGAACCTTTTTCTGGTGGTTCTTACAGCCTGGTTTGGTCGACTGCAATTATGCACTTATTTAATTGATCTGTAACTATGCATAACGACGACTTGAAAACAGTGTTTGTGTCAAAAATCGCTGAACTGTTTCATCTGTAAAAGTCTTAATTTATTCATCAAATCTGACATACTTTGAACCTTTCTGGGCTCATCCATGTGAAAATATAGTGACTTAAAAAAAACCTGTCTGACTTCTCAATTGGAAGATGACTTTTCAAGAAAAATAAAATGACTAAATGAGAGTAATTGGAGATCATTTTATGCCATCTCACTCAAGAATGGCAGTTTATTAGATTTGAGTGCTTATTCTAGATCATTTTGAACATGAAACCATTTGGTTTCTCACTAGTTCTTCATCCCTTGGCAGCAAGAATTGCAATTAAGCATTTGCAGTAACTGCCGATAAGCCGCTCACTTCGCTATGGAGGAATTTTGGCCATCACTTCACTGCAGAATTGTATGAATTCAGCTTGGACCGTCACACTACCACCACCATGTTTGAATGTTGGTATGATTTTCTTTTTATGAAATGCTCTTAGTTTGTTTTTTTTACCAGATGTAACAGGACTCAAACTTCCAAAAAGAAAAGGTCAGCTTTTGCCTCGTCAATCAAACAGAATTTTTTCCTATTTGTCTTTGGGATTTGGCAAACGTGAGATGAGGCTTTGAGTCTCTCTCTTATTGTTGTTGATCATGAACACTGACTGCAAGTGAGGCCTGCAGTTCTTTAGCTGTTGCTCTAGGTTCTTTTGTGTCCTGAATGAGGAGTTGAGAAAGTCTCTCTCTGAAAAGAACATAGCCACTTGCCTTACATCTGCCAAGGTGCATGTGAATAAACCACAGAACTTCTGAAAAAGTGTCCTGTGGACAGATGAGACCAAGATGGAGATGTCTGGCTGTAATGCCCAGCACTACATTTCTTGAAAACCACGCACAGCATATCAGCACAAACACCTCTGAAGCACAGCAGTATAGTGGTGATGATTTGGGTTTGTTTTGGAGCCATGGGACCTGGGCACCTTACAGTTGCTGAGTCAGTCATGAACTCCATTTCCAAAGTATCGCAGAGTCAAAAGTAAGACCACCTATCCAGCTAAAGCTTGGCCTAATTTGGGTCATGCAACAGGATAGGGACTCTTAGCACAGCAGCAAATCTGCAACAGAAAAGACTCAAGTTGCTGCAATACCCTAAAGTCTAAACCTCAACCAAGATTAAGATGCTGGAGTGGGACCTTAAGAGAGCTGTGCATAAATGAATGCCCACAAACAGCAGAGAACTGTTGTAGAGAAGAGAGACCGATAAAGTCTTACAGAAAACTATTACTTCAAGTTGTAGCTCATAAAGGTGGTTTAACAAGCCACTGAATCATGGGTGTGCTTTAGTTATTTACACACTGCCTTTGCATTTTGGCTTAGTTTTTGTTTAATAAATGATTTGGTGCAATATGTCACATGGTGCTGTTCAACAGAGGCTGTTTTTACCAAATTTAAGATCTAGTAAGCACTACTGTATAATTCTTTTTAATTATATCCCCAAAACCATGACTGTGTAAGCATGCAAACTTAGTGATCAGTTATACATATTCCTAAACGTATGCATTGCTTCGGTGTGCACCAGTGTGCACACCAACAGAGTGCATAAAATCCCATGGGGCCCTCCCTTGACTGATTCTTAACATACTATTTGTTACTGCGGCGTTTTTCAATCAAATGAATGAGCAAAAAAATCGGCTAAACTGACACAGTAAATGTAGAGCAGGTTAGTATTATGTTTTCCTAATAATTAATACCTGAAAGTACATATGAAACGGAATTAGTGAGAAATTTCCTTTAAATGTACTGTAGACTCCGCCCACACAGCCCGCCTCTGGCAGACGCCGGACTAGCGAACTAGCGAACCCGACTATTGGCCGACGGACTGTGAGACACCCAGAGAGCCAGAGATCTCGGGAGTGTATGAAGCTGTATATCAAGTTCAGGCTCTCTTTGCCACGTAAAGTCAGTCTACGGTAGATCATGATGAGTACATCAGAGACTTTGGATCGAATGGAACTGTGTGAAAGCCTCTTAACATGGGTAAGTAATCGAGTTATAGTTGTTTTTCCGCTGACAGACGGTTCTCCGGCGCCGGCGACGCTAGCTAGGCTAATGGTAGCTCGATGAGCTAACGGGAGTAACGCTAGCTGTCTGGAGGAAAATGACTCGGCTCACAGTGGTTACGTATGCAGGCCAGCTGTTTGCTGTGTTTAGCTGCTGATGTGTTGCTTGCTAGCTGCCAGCAGCCCACATACCATGGCGTAACTACTGATTTTTGATTCAAGCGCGGTTTAATCGGGCTTTTATCTAACGTTATGTGAGCTTTCTTATATTGAGCCCCAACCAAAAGCAAATGCTGTACCAAGAGGATCAAACTGCAGAGACGTTGGCCTTGTTATGATTTAACGCTTCTTTTCATAATGGCTTTTTAAAAATGGGATGAGCAGAAAAGCTCGGTGTTTGCTTTGGGGTTAAATTCCTGTCATTGTTCTCCAGTGTAACATGTCATTATGTTCTCTTTCTTCCTCATTCCTTCTGATTAACATGGTAATGCCAAGTAACTTCTGGCACTTGGATTTTAACTCAGACGTTACAACAGATCTTGCTGCTCAGAGCCTGAAAACGGATTTAAGCTACCGAAAGCAAAAGGCGTCGGACTGTACAGTCACGTGCTGCCGATTGGTGTATGTTTACATTGTTGAAATGGGGTCTCCCAATTCTGGGTTTCTAGAAATAGGACAACGCTTTGTACTTGTAAAGCTGCAATATCCTCATATATCGTGGTTATGACTATTACTGAATTGAAAGCATTAATCATAAGATTAGCTTTAAAATGCCAGAGAAAACTATTGGAATGGACATTGCTAATGTCACTTCAAGAAGTCTACATGTCAAATGCGATGTTTGTTGTATTTGAGGAAAAGGCAGAGCTCATGGACTAAGATGGCACCTTATGCACCTAACTCTGCACAGATAACTCACATATTGTCAATACTCTACTGGCATAAATGTCAGAACTGTGTAATGAAACATCAGTCTGGTGCTGATTGTATTGGAGTTAAGTACATGCTTGCTATCCTGCCTTTCCATGTCAACCTCTCCGCACACCAGCTGGTATCTGATCTGATTCACCTGGGTCACCTGGAGGAGGTGGTGTGATACTCGAACACCTTAAACAACCAGTGATTCAAGAAACTTTGCTGAAGATGTGCAGAAGAAAAAGAGCAGTAGATCAATCCACTGATTCATTTTACAAATATAACATCAGTCAATCAATTTTCCTTGTGTGAATCTGACAGGTAGACTTTTGTTGTAATTATAATGGATCTGGTAAACATTCCTCACATACCTCACATGCCTGTTAACTGTAAGGTTTACATCAGAGAGTGTGACTGACCAGGACTAAAACAAGACAAGTGTTACTGGTTTAGATTAGTGGAGCAGTAAGATCAAGTTGCAAATACTATTTAATGCCACTGTAAATACTGGAAATCTGTTTATTTTTCAAATACTTTCGACCTTGCCAGCTCTCCAGTTCAAAATCTGTGTTTTGTCCAATTGTGCCTACTTGAGATCAACACAGGCAATTGTCGTGTGAATTCTGAGTGGAGTGTTTCCAGTGGTGAGAACACATCTGATTATCTCCCACTGTGCTACATGTGAGAAAGGGTAACCGTGGTCAGTGTCCAAACTGCTAATGAAATAGTATTTAGTATGTAGTGGCATTACGAGGAGAAAAATAATGTATAAAGTAGGATTGCACATGATTGTGCACATGTGCAACATGTGTTTTTTTTATTTAAACTGCTCACCTAAAACAATACATGTATTGTTACTGTATGAAATTACTGGAGCTTTGCATGCCTGCCACGGTTATGCTATTCATCTCATTACATCATTTAAGTATCTGTGAAAGTAATGATTGAAAGCAATGATTCCCAAAGTGGGAAGTTGTTGTAGGTGGACCTCGAGACAATATTTACAATAAAAAAATAAAAACTTTTAATTAAAATGTTGTATTTAAGATTAAATGTGTCAGATGTGAATCAAAACCACTTCATGGCTTCGTTAATTAGCCCCCATTAAAGTTGTAAAAAAAGAAAGAGAGCGAAGGCTAATGTGAAACAAAGTGAATGCTGTTAATGAGAAATCAGCCTCAACAAGTAAATCAGTGGGTGATCAAAGTTAATCTGTGAAAATGAAAAGAAGGCAATACACAGCCATAGTCTTTATCAGAATTGTGATTTAAAGTTGAAGCAGATTTTATTTTTTTTATTTTACAGCTCATACATTTAATAGGGCACAAACGAGACTAATGATACTGTGTAGAACAAAACAAAGATTGGGTTATGGGCAATAGTGGATATGCAGAAAGTACGCTTGGTCCGCTTGTCCAATCTGTATTTTTAGTGATGTAATAAAATGTGTTTTCAACTTAAAGAACTGAGAGCTCTTAAGTTTGCTGGCATTGTGATTGGGCAAATGTTGTAGGTATTGGTACAGGTTGACATTTCTGCTCAACTAATATGAGGGTAGTTGCTATGAACAGTTTTAAAGGGTACCTCTTGTGGCAGTTTTTTATAAAAATGGACAGGTGCTACAGTGGTTGTTGACCTTGTTTTGTTTTCTGGTAAGAGGTTCAAAGGTTCACTATTAGCATAGTTGAAATAAGCTGAGTGGAGCCTAGAGCTACACTATATTACCAGAAGTATTCACTAGCTCATCCAAATAATTCAATTGACGTGTTAGAATCACTTCCATGGACAGGTATATAAAAACCAAGTACCTAAGCATAAAGACTGCTTCTGCAAACATTTTTGAATGAACCACCAAGTCCAGCTGGAAAATTTTCTCACTACTAAATATTCCACAGTCAGCTGTTAGTGGTATTTTAATAAAGTGAAAGTGATTGGGAATGACAGTAAATCAGCCTCGAAGTGGTAGGCCATTTAAAATGACAGCGTAGGTTCAGCGGATGCTCAGTTGCATGGAGCATAAATGTCATAACTTTCAGCAGTCAGTTGCTGCAGGCCTCCAGATTAACTCAAGGGCAGAGCATAGTGAGCTTCATTGAATGACTTCCCAGCTGCATCCAAGCCTTACATCACCAAGCACAATGCAGTGTCAGAGTGTCAGATGCAGTGGTGTAAAGCACGCCACCAATGGACTCTAGAGCTGTGGACACATGCTCTAAAATCATATTTCTCCATTTGGCAGTTGGATGACAAGTCTGGGTTTGGTGGGTGCCAGGGGAACAGTACTTGTCTGACTGTGCCAAGTGTAAAGTTTGTTGGACGCAGGGTTAAGGTTTCGGGAGTTGGGCTCTGTCCCTTAGTTCCATTGAAAGGAAGTCTCAGTGCTTCAGAATACCAAGACATTCTGGACCATTTCATGCTCCCAGTTCTGTGGGAACGGTTTGGGGATGGCCCTTTCCTGTTCCAGCATGACTGTGCGCCAGTGCACAAAGAAATGTCTATAAAGACATGGATGAGCCCGTTTGGTGTGGAAGAACTTGACTGGCTCGCACAGAGTTCTGACCTCAGCCTCGAACACCTTTGGGATTAATTAGAGCGGAGATTGTGAGCCAGGCCATCTGGTCCATTCTGAAAGAATAGTCAAGAATACCCATAAACACATTTATAAACCTTGTGGAAAGCCTTCCCAGAAGAGTTGAAACTGTTGTAGTTGCAAAAGGTGGGCCAGCATATTAAACTCAATGGCTTAAGAATGGGGCGGCGAGTTGAAACTGTTGTAGTTGCAAAAGGTGGGCCAGCATATTAAACTCAACGGCTTAAGAATGGGGCGGCACGGTGGCGTGGTGGTTAGCACTGCTGTCTCACAGAGAATGACATCTGGAGGGCCTGGGTTCGATTCCACCTTGGCCCGGGCCTCCCTCTGTGTGGAGTTTGCATGTTCTCCCCGTGCCTGCGTGGGTTTCCTCCGGGTACTCCGGTTTCCCCCCACAGTCCAAAGACATGCACTTACTGGGGTTAGGTTGATTGGTGACTCCAAATTGCCCATAGGTATGAATGTGAGTGTGAATGGTTGTCTGTGTCTCTCTGTGTTGGCCCTGCGACAGGCTGGCGACCTGTACAGGGTGTACCCTGCCTCTCGCCCTATGTGAGCTGGGATAGGCTCCAGCCCCCCCGCGACCCCGAACGGGATAAGCGGTTGAGAATGGATGGATGGATGGATGGATGGATGGCTTAAGAATGGGATGTGACTAAAGTACATATTTGTATGGAGGCAGAAGAGCAAATATTTTTGGCCATGTCAGTTTTGGTCCTCCATAAAAGCTAACATTACAGTTGAAATCAATAAAGTGTGTATTTTTTTCTTAATTTTTCACATTGGGGCTCACATTCCATTGACCTTTAGTCCAAAAGAGCAATAACACAGAGGTCTATGATTAAACATATCTCTGAGACATTTGTTTGTTTTATCACAGTATTGACTAGAGAATGGTGAATCGTAATTGCACTTGTCTCTCAGTAACTACCCATTGAGTTTAAATATACAAAATACTTAGCTGTTGATTTGTAAGAAGTTAGAGACTATGAAGATGATGGATATAAAAATAAATCATACTTCTATATTCAATATTCAGCAGTATCACCCAGCCTTGACTGGGTTCTAGTAAAAGCACATTGGCTGTAACAGTAGGTTTGAGTGATGGCTAATTGACTTTTTTTGGCTGATGCAATTACTGAGTTAATTGTTTTTTTGTTTCGTGCCTGATCAACAGTCAGCACACCAAATGTGACATAATTAACCATCTATAAAGGCATGTCTGTGAGGGTATGTGGATAGAAGTAATACAAAGCTTCATTCAGAGATGACACATCTGTACAATGTCCTACACTTACACATGAAGCAAGCTACCTGCACTGGTTAGCTTCGGCTTTACAATAGACATCACATGAGCGTACATTCCTTTCCCATGCTTTGTTGACTGGTGTTACTATATGTATTGCGCTGGCTTGGACAGTGTATTATGCAGCTAAACCTGTCAAGCTCAATATTGAAAGCCGTCATTGTTAAGAAAGAATAGTGTAGGATGTTATTGAAGCTACAGCCTCACAAAAATGAAAGTGAAATTTTGTCAGTCAGTGTAAAAGTAGCTAATAGACTGAAGCTGACTTGATCTGATGTTAACTCATTAGACAGCAAAAATAGGACTCTGTAAATTTTCCAAACCTAGCACCAGGCACTTACATGTCGGGGTCAGGAATTCATTTCTTTTGCACAACATCTAGAAAACTAAGGATGTCTTGTCATACTGTCATGTTAGTGGTCAGTGTGTTTGTGCAGGGCTGGGTAACCTTTTTTTCTCCTTCGTGCTATGCCTTTCCTGCAAAGGGAAATGATGCAGACCACATGTTGATGTTGTGGAGCACCAAGGTCAGAACAATAGGGATGCATGCAGCTATATCTTGTCTCGGTTCCTCTTAACTTAGCGGCTGTTATGGGTTTTTGTGCTGCCTGTAATTTAGTAATGTGTTTTTAATACTCTTTGAAAAGACAACACATTTAAAAGTTTTATCTACTCTAATGTTTTAAGTGGCAAGTCTTATTATCGTCTCCCAGTTGCATGTAATACAGGAAGTCAGTAAGCAACCTTGTGTACTGTACTGTAAGAGTGTAACTGAGCTGTAGCTTGAGTGAAAGCTGTGTGGGTAACTGAAGCAGGTGAAGGTTCCCCTCGTCTCTCCCTGGTAATTGGTGTTATGTAATCGTGGGCATTGTTTTGGTTCTTTCTGTGCGGGCTCCTGGCCAGTGTCTGGCTTTTGCTTCTTGCTGCCTTGGACCGTGTAATACACTGTGAAGCTATTTTACTGGCGCTGTTTGACAAGTCACTTATTTTGAAAGCTGTGATGGATAGAGTCTTGCAACTAATTTGTCCTCTGAGGGCATTACAGCACACACACAAAAAAAAAAAGAAAAGAGAAAAACACTCAAAATTCACATAAAAGTAGTAGTGTTACCTTTCATGTCCAGCCTGAATACGACAGCACTCTAAAAGCTTTCCTTTTCCCTTTTCCTTTTTGGATGTTACTGCAATGTCCTGCTGTCCTCATGTCACATGAACTCTGTCCTTCTAAAGTGTGCAGTGTCAAGTGTCTTCTTGTTTACTGATCTTGCTCTTTCCTAATGATAATATCATGGTCTTAGTTGCTTTTCTGTAGCTTTAAGAAATAGTTCTCAAAGTCCCAGACTTAAGCAGTTAACTTAAAACCTAAGTAGTCTTTAATAAACAAAATGAATAATCTAATTAGTCGAGCACAATAAATTGTCGCACTCATAGGCTCCAATTGTTTTTTTGTTTTTTTTTTAATGTTGCAAAGATTTCTGGGTAGTGATATCAAACACTTGTGAACGTCTTTGTTCCCATCTCTGGTCTTTACAGAGAGATAAATGTGTATTCTGTTCAGCCTTTTCAATCTGAACTGCAGCATAACATAGTGGGGGTGGGGGTGGGGTATACTGGGCATGACTCAAAATGTGATGCAGCTTTGCAAAATGAAGACAGCCACAGAGGTGAGGAGGTAGGAACAGGGCATAGTTGTTGGTGTCTTTGCGGCACCGCTATGTCAGCCGAGAAGGTTAGATTCTTATGTCAATGAGGGAAAACCGGACTGACACGGGAAACTAACCTAATGAGCCTGTGTTGTTGTTTATAAGCAGACCTTTTGGATGGTTCATCGGCTTCTACTTTTAGTAAAGCTCTTCAGAATTGCATTATGTATTTGAATCATGCAGTAGAAAGTGAGAGAGACAGAATGATGTGCAGGTGGAATTATAACTATGTTTTTCTTCCTGTTTGATTTCCCAAACATTCCTTTTCTTGGCTTCTCTTCCTCCTTTGGCACTGTTGGACTGTTGACATGCACACTGAAGAATATCGCTTGTTTCTGGGCAGCAGACTTTCTGCATGAAGAATGTGTTACAGAAAAATAGGGGTAGGAAGAGAAGACGTGGCTCATGAGGAAAGGGCATAAGGACATAATAATAGAGGTGACATAATAGAAACTGAGCGGTGATGACAAGCAAAGTTTGACTGAGAGCTATTAAAAAATACCATTTTACAGAGACATTTGTAAGAGCACAAGCAAAGCAAAATTATGAGCCCTTTCCAGGCACTGTCGTCTTATTTAATCACTCACCATGACACTGACAAAATGATATTATCTTCACTTTCAGATCACTAATCATCATGTTAAACTAGTGTAATTTAAAAACGGGCATCGCTTCATTTTCGCTGTTCACTGCTTTTTCAAGCGAAGCTTGAACTGTGATCTGATATTTGGGTTGAGAAAGTGAAAGCGTAATGCTGCTACATTGTTAATTACCGTCACTGGAGTCCCGATAACAGCATTTAGCTTCTAATGCTCACTTGGATGTTCTGTGTGGACAGCAGCTAAGCCTGTGATGGTGCTGGCCAGCATACAGCTATGACAGTGTGATTCTGAACAAAGAGGATGCTGTAACCTTATAAAATTGCATTCAGGGTTTCAAAATGTTACACTGTTTTTAATAAAGTGGTTACTCCCACTCAATTGTGTCTGTAGCCAGCACATAAAACCTGTCTCTGTTTGTTTTGCAGATCCAAACGTTTGGAGTAGAGGCTCCGTGCAAGACTGTAGAAGACTTGACAAGTGGCGTCGTCATGGCCCAGGTTCTGCAGAAAATGTAAGTATTTATTGTTAAGGTTTGTGTATAAAACAAATGCAGTATCTATTATCAGTTGCTGTTGATGTAAAAAAAATATTTTTATGTGCATTGTTCTAGATTTTAGATAAATATCATTTAAAAAATTTTGTCTGTCTGGAAATTTTCTAGAGATGTAGTGTATTTCAACGATGCTTGGCTTAGTAGAATCAAGCCAGAAGTTGGAGAGAACTGGAGGTTAAAGGTAAATATCGCCTACTCTTGGTTTTAATATCCATTTGTGAGAACTGTGTCATTCTGATTGGCTTGTGTGATTCCACCACTATTTTGTCCGATTGGTTGTGCTCTCTCGATTACAGATCAGCAATCTAAAGAAAATCCTAAAAGGCATCCTAGACTATAACCAAGAGGTAAGAATAATTATAATTATTTCAAGTATTTTAAAGTTAACTGTCAGTAATCCAATGCCAGACTATAGAGACAGTTCTCCTTGTAGGTAGAGATGTGACTGTCTGCTCCATCCCAGTCAGTTTAAATATATAATATAATATACAATATAATTCTTAAACTTTTATTGTATCTCTGTCTAGGTCTTGGGCCAGCATATTAATGATTTCACACTACCTGATGTTAATCTTATTGGAGAACACTCTGATGCAGCAGAACTTGGGAGGATGTTACAACTTATATTGGGCTGTGCTGTCAAATGTGAACAGAAACAAGGTGAATCTTTGATAAATTCTGATGATTCTGGAATTTATTTACTATTTGATATTTATTTATTCACAAGTCTGTGTCTCTCTGATCTTTAGAATACATCCAGACCATAATGATGATGGAGGAATCAGTGCAGCATGTGGTCATGACTGCCATCCAAGAGGTACGCTCTCATCTTTTTTTTTTAAGGCCTGTATAAAGCAGTGTAGGCAGAAAAAGGTTTGAGAATTGTTCTTATTGTGTTGTTATGGATACCTGGGGCTGTTTAGTTAGTGGTACCCATTTCATAATGGTACCCATAACAGTCTTTGTGCTTCTAACCATTAACCATATTTGTTTGTTTATGTAGCTGATGAGTAAAGAGACTCCCGTTACAGGAGGAAATGACTCATATGTGGATCTGGACAGACAGGTATGTAGATTTCAAGTTTTCCCAGGAATTATCCGCAGTCATGTGGAAACACTGAGCACTCGCCATGATTCATAAGCTTTTAGAACCACCTTTACCAGCAATAACTGCAAGTAATAATTATCTGTATGAGTTGTAAAATATGTATGTAAAATATTTTGTCAGAAGCAATTCAGTGTTTGTTGTCTACTTTACATATATTTGATTTCTGCCTTATTTTTTCCCTAGCTGAAGAAGACAGTTGAGGAGTTGAATGATGCCTTGGCCACCAAGGAAGAGATCGCTCAGAGGTGTCGTGAGCTTGACATGCAGGTCAGTTTTAGCATTACAGTAATCCAGAGTGATTTAGGCTTCTCACAGCTGCACACTATAGCACCATGTATGTTTAAAGGGAATACCTAACACGTACATGTGTTGCCTGTAATATCAGTCACATGTGGAAATGCTGAACTGCTGAATGTTTCTATTAGTATTTAGTACTAAAGGTGAAGAAAATGCGATTGGCATGTCCTGTAGTTTATTAATGGTTTCCTTACTGAATTGTTGATTTTTTTTTTTTGTAAACTTTTCTTGCTTCAACTATAAAGCAACAATGACATAATTACTTCATGTTTTCTTTCTGTTAATTGCACTCACTGACAAAAAGCGAAGCTGTAATTTAAAGGGATACTTGCTCTCCACTTGTGTTGAATCAGTTTCCTCTTATCTTTCCTCCTTCAATACTGTTCGCCTTGCTTTAAAGGCTCTCCAAGCCCAAGAGGAGCGTGATAGACTGAGGTTAGACATTAATGAGCTAGAGGAGAGGGTAAATCCAATTTTTTTCCCTTTGTTTATTTCTTTTTGTTTATGGTGTGTGGTGTGTCAAATAGTGCAGGAGTTTGTTTTTTGTTTTTGTTTTTTTCAGCCTGCTTGCAACAGGTTCCCTGTTCCCAAATTGTGTGTGCATGTATGTGTGCACATTTGCGCACAAGTGTCTGTGCACATGTGCACATCGTCCTGTTGAAGCACACCAGGCACAACTGCAGTTTTGTCTGGCTGTGTCAGATGTGATCACTAATAAACCTCTGCTTTGTTTTACCTTGGTGTGTTTCATGCTTTCCCACAGCAACAGTAGAAAGTGAGGGAAAGAGGTCGGCATTTGAACCAAGGAGCGAGACACTTCTTTTAAGAATTCTTAAATATCTATTTAACACGCTCTAAATTAATCACAAGACGTGTTTGTGTTTATGTTTTTTTGGATAGAGAAACTCATTTAGAACCTTTTTTGCTGTCCTTTTCAAAAGTGGTTTACAGATCTGGTGCGTAATTCTCATCAGCAAACAATCAACAACATTGTTTAGTTTGCACCTGTAGGAATTTTTAATATTTTGCAGGACCTGTGTGCTGGTTTTGAAGTTCGATGCAGCTGATTTCCGCCTTATTTCCTGCTTTTTGAGCTGCCCTGTTCACATCTTTGATGTGATACAGACTTGTTGCCGTGAGAAAATTTTCACAATGCTGCAAGTTTCCCTGCTTCACAAGAGTCTTGGTAGCAATTTAAATCAACAAAATAAAAACAGAAAGTGGATTCACTTGGTAGATGTATAACATTCCTGAAATACTTCACTTATATATTGCAGTATTTTAAGGAATATTTACAGACTTGATCTAGGCAAATTCATGCCTTTTGATTGATTTTAGATTTTTTTTTTTAAAGAATGTTTGTTATTCCTCTTACAAAGTATATGAATAAAAAGTAGGTTGTTTATACAGTTTCACATTAAAAATGCAGCAGCACTCGGCTTTCGCTTTGCTTTGTGTGGAGTTTGATTCCCTGTGCATCACACTGAGAAAAGATCAACCCTGTAGCCCTCTGCTTTGTTGGGGTTCATTGATTTGCCTGGTTAAAGTGTGTTTGTGTGCTTGTGAAAAAAATGGACTGAATGCCGTGAAGGAAACAAGCACATTAAGAAGCTTAATTTAGAAAAGTTCTAGTTCCTTACTAACTTGTTTCTCTTCTGCATCTCATCTTTTTTTCTTTAACATGCTTTCACTCTGTCATTTTTCACACTCTTTAATCCTTCTTTGCTCCATGTTGTCCCATTTCCAACCTTTTATTATCCTGTTCCTCTCATTTCTTTGTGATTTCATGTATGCTATTCTTTGGCCTCTTCTTCAACACCTTACGTTTCTGCAGGTGGCAGCCCTGCAAGAGGAGAAGAGCAGTTTGCTGGCAGAAAACCAAGTTCTGATGGAGAGACTTAACCAGTCTGACTCCATAGAGGATATAAACAGCCCTGCTGGACGCAGACATCTTCAGCTGCAGACACAGCTGGAGCAGCTACAGGAGGAAACCTTCAGGTGTGGAATGCAGCTTCAACAAATGACAGTTGAATCGACTAATGTCGAAAAATCTGCAGGTTTAATGATTTCCGTTCCCACTTCCTCCCTCAATCTAGGTTGGAGGCAGCAAAAGATGACTACCGGATCCGTTGTGAGGAGCTTGAAAAAGAACTTTTGGATGTGAAGTCGCAAAATGAAGAACTTACATCACTGGCTGATGAAGCCCAGTCCCTCAAGGATGAGATGGATGTCCTCAGGTATGGTGGGAGGGTGCAAAACTCAGCTTCTAAATATAATAAGATTACCCAATTCAAGGAAACTTAAAACGTAACAATTTAAGAGAACTGTTGTTTGTGGTAATCTTAGTTAAGCTGCAAAGAAGCACAAGCTTCAATCTTTCCATTCATTCATTCCTAGAAGTACAAGCCCAGGTGCACATGGAAGTGTAGGTAAAGTTATACACTAAATTATTTTAAAAGCAAAAGTCGTTCACAAAAATCCCAGTTGGTCAGACAAATGTAGAGACGATCAGATATGACACAAACATCCAGCATCCAGCCCCTCCCCCCCCTTTTTTTTCTTTTTAAATGTAATCCCGCAAAATAAAAGTGCCTGTTTTCCTCTCAGGCACTCATCTGACAAGGTGTCAAAACTAGAGGGCACCGTGGAACACTACAAGAAGAAACTGGAGGACATGGGACTTCTCAGAAGACAAGTATGCCGACACACAGACACAGGGTTCTACTTGGTTCTTTTTTTTTTTTTTACACTGCAGTGCTTGAAAAACTGTTGATAGGTTTTCAAAAAGTATACATTCATTGTCATTCTGAAAACCTGTATAAATGTGTACCTTCATGTAGCGTAAGACAAGTCAGACAGTTTCCATTGCTGATCCCTATTTTCTAGAACAAGCTTATGGAGGAGAAACACACAGCATTAATGCAGACAAACGTCGGCTTAGAAGAAGAGCTACGAAAAGCGAATGCTGCCAAAGCTCAGCTGGAGACATACAAGAGACAGGTACCTGATCCCAAAATCAAAATAAGCCTTACGTTTCCCAGGTTGTGTAATGTAATCCAATTCTCTTTATTATATTTTTACACTTTTCATGTGCCTGTACATAATTTTGTGAAGATAATGTGTTGATCTGTCGTCTCTCTTCACAGGTTGTTGAGCTTCAGAACAGACTGTCGGAAGAGTCGAAAAAGGCCGACAAGATGGAGTTTGAGTATAAACGCCTCAAAGAAAAGGTCGATTCTTTACAAAAGGAAAAAGATGTACGTATGTTTCATGTGACTAAAATGATCACCGATGACGTTACATTTTCTCTCTGTGTGGAGTTTGCATGTTCTCCCCCGTGTTTACACGTACTCCGGTTTCCTCCCACAGTCCAAAGACACGCGCTAACTGGGGTTAGGTTAACTCATTCATGTGACCCTCTGTCTCTTTACAGCGTATGCGAAGCGAGAGAGACTCATTGAAGGAAACTATCGAGGAACTACACTGTGTTCAAGCTCAGGAGGGTCAGCTCACATCAGGTGATGCATCTGGTATCTTTATTACGTATAATAAGTGGAGTTTTGCCTCTTCTAGTTGGTGAATCCTACTTTATCTTAATAACGACTGCTGTTGTTTTCCCCAAGGTTTACTCCCTCTGGGTAACAACGATGGTTCTGATTCACTGGCTGCTGAGATCACCACCCCAGAGATACGGTATATGAATATTTTTAATTTTTAACCCATATGTTTTTGTTTCAGTTTATTGCTTTACATAAAAAAAGAAGGATGTGATAAAAAGTTAAAACTTGATTCTTAAATGTCGCATTGTACAGTATGTCTGTGGTGCTGCTATAGCCAGATCATTTAAAACCATTAGTTTAGCCTAAAAAGCCTTTAGAGCGTTACGTAATAATTGTGCGTGACTTACATCAGACAGGCAGCAGCTTTCCAGCATGGCTGGGTTTTCTGTTGGCTGCATATAATGAACTTCGGTTTTTGTCATTATTTGTAAACCCAGGAAAAATGTGGATTTGCATACAAATCTTCTAAAAGCTCCTTTTGGGTATTAAAAACAAAATGCTTGCGCTAACCAGTCAGTTCATTTACCTGTAAAGGTAAGCAAACGGAAACATGTGACCTGAAGTGAAGCTTCTGAATATGTTGCTTGTGACTTTTCATGCCACTTGATGGCTATCGGTCGACTTTTCAGTGTCAGCATGTTGCTTTTATAAAAGTCATCTTTTGCTTGTTAATAAATCAGCTGTAAAATGGCATGAATCCCTCAGCCAATCGCACCACATCTGAAGGCTTCCTTTGCCTTCCCTTAGGCCACTAATAAGTTTGTTTGGAAACCAAAGTTAAATGAAGCCAGTTCTTCATTTTGGAGTCACGTGCTTGTGCTTGTGTTTTCATGCAAATTACTACACCAATTCAAAGTGAGTCCTCTTCCTATTGTGACCGAGTGTCAGTCAGTCAGTGTCCAATACTAACATGAGAGGAGCAGAATAAATAACAGATAAAATATTCTACACTTTAAAGTGTATGCATGTGTTCGGGTATCAGTATTACTTGAGTTTAACACTGTGAATGCTTCTGCGTTACTAGAGAACATTTGATTCGTCTTCAGCACGAGAACAAGATGCTGAAACTGGCTCAGGAGGGGTCGGATAATGAGAAGATCGCACTGTTGCAGAGTCTGCTGGAAGATGCCAACAGAAGAAAAAATGAACTGGAGACAGAAAACAGGTCGGCACAGAGCACACAAACATGTAGCTCATCGGCAGTAACAGGAAGTGCTCTAGTACTGCACCCGGCATCTCGCTGCAATAGAATCTAGCCTAGAATGTTTTTGGTTGTTCATATTGATTTCAAAGCCACATTTTCACTCCTGTGTCGCTCCTCTTTACTTTTCCACACAGATGTTCTTGTCTCTACCTTTATTTTGGTGAATGACCTTTCAGCCAAAAGTCTGCTTCTGGTGTTGGAGCCTGTTCAGCTTGAAGTTTGCCCATTGCTTTGTTTCAAAGCTGCGTCGTGAAACTGCACCTTTTTTTTGTTGTACTTTTTTTTATCTAGGTTGATAAATCAGCGCTTGATGGAGGAGCAGAGTCAGGTAGAGGAGCTGCAGAAGAGTCTTCAAGAACAGGATTCTAAAGCGGATGATGTAAGTAAATGTTATATCAGTTGAACTGGTAGCAGTAAACACAGAGGCGTCACAATAGTGAAAAGGCAGAATGGAAACAGTTTTTCACACCATCGCTTCTTTTTAACTTTATGCTTTAGCGCTCTGTAAACACTAACAAATTCTAACACCTGTTGTATTCCCGTTTCTGTGCATAGGTGTCATTTTTAATTTTACTTTTGCTTTCATTTGTTTTATGTAATTGATCCTGTGTTGTAGACACACTTAGCTTTCTTGGGATGACTTATTGCCACGTGTGTTTAACGCACTTAATTGGTGATTTGATGCTTGATTACAGCAGCGAATGAAATGAAGCAGCTTAAATTAGCCTCAGTCCTATTAACGTATTTACGAGTGTTTTCACGGCCGTACTCTTTCCCTTGTCTCTTCCAAACTAGTTCCTAATATGGGGCAACAGATTTTTAAGAAAATGGGATTTGGAGCATCTCCCAAGAAGGTTGATGTGAGGAAGAGAGTTTGCATTCATGTTTAACTTTATTTATCTTTACTGTGTCTTTTTTTTTTGTGGGGTTTCTGGTTTAATTCTCGACAGTCTGTGTAGATCCTAGATCCCTTTATCGGTCTCATCTTTCCTGTCAATCAACATCACAGGTGCAGTTAGCTGTCAGTATTCCACATCTGCTACAGTGTATAAAGGCAAGAAAATAAAAAGAAGAGAATTTTTAAAAATTTACTTTCTGTTAAAATAAAATTACTAGTACAGTTACAAACATTTATGTAAGGAGCAAAGATGTGAAAGAACACAGATTATGATATTTCGCACCTCCTTAATTTGTACTATTTTTAAAAAATGTCAATTTTCTTTGCATACTATTTTCCGCTCTCAGACTATAGTAAGTACATCTTTGTGATTTCTGCGAGTTGCAGCTTTTTAGATGTTTGCAGTCTTTTGTCTTCACAAAAAAGTGAAACTGAATGCAGTGTTTACGCTTTAGAAAAGTAGCAGCAAGTAGCATAAATGCTCTGTTTTTGTGAGCAGTTTAAAATCCCCGCTCCCGTTAGAAACCCACGGTCCTTGTCTTCTCTTCTACCTTCCCTGCAGGAATCAGAGCATGCAATCTTTGGAAATTGCTTTTACCTCTGCTGACTGCACGTCGTCACCTTGCTAGATAGAACATTGGGGACTGGTGCTGATTCAAAAGACATGATCAGAAATTCAAACAAACTAGATTCCTGCTTTAATTGTACATTTTCAGTACCGTCAACACTTTGACTATACTGACAGCCTCTTTCACCATCTCTCCACATTTTGGATCATGATCTTTTCCCAAAACACTTCATTCCTGTGCCGTTCCTCTACAGGACTGATTAATCTGTGTAATATGCTGTAATTTCTAACTCGTTTTCATTTATCTTTTTTCAGTCTTCTATTTTGAAGAAGAAATACGAGGAGCACATGTGAGTGGTCTTCTGAGCTGTGTTTGTTGTAACTTAATTTTCCCATGGCGTTTAATTCTGCATTTCATATTGTGAGATATCAGATATAAGGTGTTGTACTCTTTCTTTTAGCGAGAAACTACGAGAATTGAATAACGAGCTGTTGAAGAAAAATGCCCTCATCGATGAAATGGAGCCGAAATACAACACCAGCAGTGAGTTTACAGTGAGATCTGAATATGTAGAGCCCACCGATGTCACGCTGGCATTAAAATGGACAGTTCTGTATAGAGGAAAGCTAAACTGTTGTTCCCATCTCAGCCCAACGAGTGGAGGAGCTTGAAGAGGCCTTGAAGAAAAAAGATGAAGACATGAAACAGATGGAGGAGAGATATAAGAAATACCTCGAAAAGGCCAAGAGTGTGAGTACATCTTTTATTAATGAAGGATCAAAAGATGAATCGTTTTCTTCGGGGCAGACTGTGTCCAGAGAAACCCAGCATAACAAGAATCTGTACTTCACAGGTGATCCGAACACTGGACCCCAAGCAGAACCAGGGTTCGGGTCCTGAGGTCCAAGCCCTGAAAAACCAGCTGCAAGAGAAGGAGAGGATGCTGCATTCGTTGGAGGTAATTGGTCTCCTTGTTAAGAACAGGTCAATAAAAAAAACAAACTTCTTGCATTCTTTAAATTTAAATTTTTTTGCCTTTATGTTTCCTCTGAACAGAAAGAAATGGATAAGACAAAGAGCCAGAGAGATCACGAGGAGAAACTGATTGTGTCAGCCTGGTACAATATGGTAAGGAGGACCGGTGTAAAACATATCCCGGTGCTGCTGGCAATTGGTCTCCTTTATTAGATACATTGTAGCACAGACAGTTGAGGTTTGTGGCCATGGAAAGCAATAATACACAGAAATGATTACTGTCTAAGTAATTCATAGCTGAACAAAACATTTTAACTTTAAGCATAAAATAGTAGACATTGATTTAATGAGCTTTTTAATGTTACATGTTTTTTGTAATACATTTCTCACAGAGCAAATGCCAGGTTTTGTGTCACCACTAGATGGCAGTGTAGACTATTCAAAACCTCACCAGATATTCTTTCCTCATAATATTGATCAATTGGTGGTATTATTGTTCACGAGCTGTTAAATCAGCACTAATGTTGAATTTCAGCTTATTGAATTTCCCATTCATCAAGATTAGTGGACTAACTAGCAGATAATCTAGTTTTACTATGTGTTGTAATAGCTCGCACTCCTCCAGGGAGCGAGTGCTGTCTTTGACTTACGGTATATGTTGACTTATAGTGACCTTCGAATGGGGTCATTACGATTTCTTCCTCTCTGTCTTTTCCCAGGGAATGACTCTACAGAAGAAGGCTGCAGAAGATCGCCTTGCCAACACTGGCTCCGGTCAGTCTTTCCTGGCCCGGCAGAGACAAGCCACCAGCACACGCCGCCAGTACCCCGGCCACGCCCAGTCAGCTACCGCAAGGTAGACGGCACTAGGGCACAAAATGCTGCGAACCGCTAGCTTACAAGTCCCCTGAACAATGTGCCCACTTTGAGGTTTTCATTGATTTCTTATGGAAGTTCTTGTTTTCGTGCATTCTGCCTATTGATTTTCCTTTTTTTTTTTCCCCCTTTTCGATCAGATCCATGAGGTAGAGATGCCAAGAAAGGCTGCCCAAATCTCGCACCACTTTTTTTTCCTCCCCTCTCTCCCCTTAAGCATATTTTATCATGGCACCTATGATGCAAGACTTCTACCTTTTATCAAACCTCAACATATTTAATAGTTTCTGACTAATCGCACCAAACGTCCTCTCTCCCTCCCTCCCTTCCACTGACCCTCTTGAACCTGCACTCTATGGTAAACCGGACCCCAAGGCTCAGAAGAATTGCATCTTCTTGACAAGTTACTGTCATTTTTGATAAGAGGAACCGCTCTACCTGTTCATGCAGTATTTATGCACATCTCTACCTGTAGTAACATTTGACGTTCGGCTTTTTTTTTTTTTCTTCTTTCAATGGACTTGACAGCTTTTCTGTCGTGTGTTATCTATCGTAACTCTTTATAATGTAGCTTTAAGGAGGTAAAAGCAGCTTTTAGTTTTATGTGTCAGTGTTTCATTTCAGCTGACTGTAAAACAGTCGCAACCAACATATACACTGAACTGCAGGAATATGTCTCGCCTCGTGTAAATGTTTGATTTGCTTGCTAAATGGACTAACTAATTTAATGGATTGATTCCAAGTAGGAATGCATGATTTGCTGGTAATAGTGCAGGAATAATTGTGAATGGTAGCTTCTTTTTTTTTCCCCCCTAAGGAAAAATTTTTTTTTGGGGGGGTTCTGAAGTTGTTCCGAGAGGTGCAGCTTTAAGGCTCGATGGAGTTCAACAAACGTGCTAGTGTACATACCGGTGTAAATTAGTTTGGTAATTAAGAGAACAAAGAGCCACCAGCAGTTACAGAGTTGTCAGACAACACCTTATGTGCCATAGTGTTTGATATAAATGTGTGTACCTCAGTAATCTGTCAGCGTCACCTTCCCCCTAATAAGACATGACATAAACAAATGTATTCACAGGAAGTGCAGCTGTGAGCTGGGTGCTGAGCTTTTAGACCGGCACACTGGGTTGAACAAGATCACTTATAACGCCACAAAGTGGACAGCGAGATCTTTTCAGTGTCGCACATCAAAGTGGACTTACTAACACTTTGTATAATCACTTGCTAGCATCATTTCTTTTTGTGTTGTGATAAAGGGAGTTAAAATGAGCGTTACATCCAGGTATACACCTTTAAATGGGAGCCTTGAATTCTGTATGCTTTTCTCATTATGTGTTTATCTCTTTATTTATTCCGTTGGCTTTACATTGTCCAGTTTTAACACATATCAGGAATGATCACTTACTAATCTTGAAATCATTTTGCTTGGAGCCTGTTTAGATCAGAGGCATATTAATGATTTTAGCCTAACAAGCCCTGTCATCTGACCGTTACTTCTTCTTTTTTCTCCTCCCTCAACAGCAATGTCCCTGCATGACTGGCACACCAATGACCTGCCCAAGCCTTGTGTAACCTGTCCTGTCCTTTATGTGGCCTGCACTGACCACCCTGGCTGGGCTAGGCTGAGGCACGCAATGCATGAACTACCTGCCCGTTTGCATGACTTTGCATTGACTCGAGCCCCGCGAATAACCAGCCCACTAGCAGCAGCACAAGCACTAACAACCCTCCGCGGTGTCACGCGTTATAACCTGCAGACAAGCCCGGGGGGAGGAATGGGATTGGAAAAGAAAACCTTCACACTCTTTTCCCCAGTTAATGTTTCCACCATTCCCACTCCTTTCTTCACATTCTGATACTCGCCGTGTCCATCGCCTCTCATCTCCTCCCCTCTTTGTCTTCATAAACGTGCTTGCTTGTGCTTCCACACTGCGTCAAGCCTGTTACAATTCCACCGATGTTACAAACAAACAGGAA
Source organism: Apistogramma diplotaenia (assembly GCA_015052665.1). Taxonomy (NCBI): domain Eukaryota; kingdom Metazoa; phylum Chordata; class Actinopteri; order Cichliformes; family Cichlidae; genus Apistogramma; species Apistogramma diplotaenia. Next base: position 43,401 of record VOQJ01006192.1, read on the forward strand.
GGCGGACAGAATAATTCAGCGTCGTCTGTCAGTCAACTTTTGGATTTAATAGGATTTAATATTCTCCAGTATTTGCATCTGAGCTGAAGTTGGCTGGTTGCTTAGGGGATACCTCAATGACACATCCCCACATATCTGTTTGTGTTTGTATGGCTCCGAGGATTGAGGTAATATTTGAGAGGTATAACCTGCAAATCAGTCTGCACAACAACAAAAAAGGACTCTTTTCTCTTCTACAGTAAGGGTTTCATATGAAAGCCCTGAACATGTTGCTAGATTGCATCTTAAAAGTGCTTTTACCTCAAGTATTGAATACAAGTAGTTTTGGACTAAAGGCACTTTGCGGCTTTTGTTACCCGGCAAGTGTTCGGATAGATATAAATAAGTGTTTAACTGAAAGGAATTGTTACACATGTGTTTTTATAACTTGTAAAAGCCCCCATTAAGCCTACTTGGATTTTTTTTCCCCCCAGTAATGTGGCTTTTTTTTTTCTTCCTAAAATGCAAAACCTAGTGTTTCTGGACAAATTGCAGTTGATTACCACCATTATTTTTCTTGGGTGAAAACCTGTGGCTTAGACAAGAAGCTTACCTCTGTGTAGTGTGTCTTGCATTTGAAATTAATGGTAGTAAGGAAACAGAACTGTACATTAGCTCATGCAGGCTAACGTACTGTTAACTCAGTCGGTTCATACATGCTAAAAGGGGTAAAATGGTCCTGTCATTCAGAGATGATCAGACAGCTGAGAGGGGTCCTGCCTTTGTGTAACGATGCTTCATTTCTTCGTTAGTGCTGCTTCACAGGGTGGGCAAAAATACATCTTGGCAATAATGGTCAGTTGAGGAAGCTTTTTAAACATGCGGTGTCATACAAGACACGTGTTATGTATTAGCTGACATCCATGTTACTGTGGAGCCTCTTGAAATGTCTCTTTTTCTCCCCTGATGCTTATTAAAATCTTAAAGGGGCGGGGCCTGAAGACCGCTACTGGACCTGAGACCTGATATGCATGTTGAAGCCATGAATGCATACATTCATTTAAATGAGAGGGGTGGTTGCATCATCCAATTTAGTGCCTTTTTTTAAAAAAAATTTGTCATATAAAAACATTCATTTGATTTGATTTGTTCTATTATTTGGGGGAAAATGTCAAAGATGAACTTTAACTTCAAAATGATTAGCGTTGGGCTTAATGTGGGCTTTTCTTCTCTGTTTTTAATGTATTTTACTTGTATTTGTTATATTATGTAAGTTTAGGTGGTTCATGCCATGCATTTTTATCTGAACGGTTTATTCTTTCGTGGCTTGTACAGCAGTGTTAAACTTTTTTTTTTCCTTTTAAGTATTATAGCACCACTCATTGTTACAATGGATGTAATATTTCCATAGACATGGCAGTACGTTTAAATACTCGTCTTATGCAACGAAAGGAAGAGAAGGTTTGTGATCAAGGTCGGCTGGAAAAATGCAGTTACGTTTACCTCTGGTTTCTTCGGTCGGAGGCTTCGAAGGAACTCCACTGTGCTGAGAAATTGTTGCATTTTAAAATGATTTTTTTTGCTTTAAGAAACAGTGAACATTAAAAAAAAACAAAAAACTTTTAATTAAATTTATTTATTTCAACCCCCACAAATGGCTGCAAAGACCGGGATGTTACTTATGGGGTGAAAAGGTTCATTAGCTGTTGAGGATGGATGTGTAAATGCATTAAAATATTATCTGAGCAAATAATTAGTTTTCTGATGAGTGGAGATGAGTTCAGTAGTGCAGCACAGAGGTGTCTTGTCCAGGTTTCTGCTTGTTTCTGTGTTAATCAGAGTTTAGTTAAACCGTCAGTCTGTGACATCTGCAGTTGAAGCTGTAAATTTTATTACACAGAACTCTTTTTAACCGTCCATCCCCACATGCTGGTGAGAAATCTGTATATTCTGGAGCACATCCACATTGCGGTTGACCTGTTGAAATTTTTATCTGGAGTTTGAGGAAACCTTTTCTTTAATCTCCCTTAAGAAAAAAAAAAAGCACAATGTCTTAATCCTCTTCATCCCTGTGACATTTTCTCCTGCTTTTTTAGCTCCTACTTGCCACTGTGTTCTTTAATAATATTTGACTTGAGCTGATCTAGGCTCTTTCCCGACCTCGCCAATACAAGGGTAAAGGTGGCATCATCATCATCATCATCTACCGCCGAGGTTCTAACTTATTCTTTTCTTATAATTAACAAAAATATTTTTGAGAAAAGCCGTAATCCTACAAAACTCTGTCCTAATGTGGTGCATCTTCCTTTAAAACATGCTCAAGCTAAAAGGACTGTCCAGCATTCTCTATTATTAGTTGACTACCAGCTGCAAGAAAATATGAACAACGGGGAGCTGTTAACAAGTCAGAATCATAAGGTGCAGTGTTTGATGTAGTTTCTTTTTTTTACTCATGCGGGGGGGTCAAATTCTTATTGAAGTAGCAAATAACCTTCCATTTGCCAAGTTTTATATAGCTTGTATACAAACACACTATGTACATAAGTATGATGTGATGGTGATATGAGAAGTGTACGGACATTTAAGAATGAGGAAAATAAAAGTCACGTCTACTTCGATGGATTTCTTAAAGCATCTGTCCAATGAGGACTTACTGATGAAAATGTGCTTCCTACACAGCAAAAATGACATTGTAAATAAAGCTTGTATAAAACTGGCTGCTGGTCTGATTTTTGTATTATTTCCTCTTTTTATCGGCTAACAAACGCACATTTTCAAATTTTGCCGCCTGAAGAGAGAAATCCATCGCTTGCTGTTAAAATCAATCCCGCTAATTAAATCAATTAAACCTGATCTTTTGGTTACAGAAGGTGATTCCAGTGTCATTCCTTGCGATCAATCAACAGGAAATGATCGTGAAGCGTTTAGTCCCCCTCGTTCCAATATGTGAAACAGGTCACGAGTGTAAAATGTTTTATTGCGCGTTGCTCGGCTGCTTCATTAAACTCTTTACAGCAGTGCTTCTTTCATCAGATCATTAGACAAACAGGATAATGGTGAGTTTTCATTTCCAGTGTTTGCTTGTCGTCTGAACTGGATCTGCCCACTCGAACTCAGCCCAGCCTGGGAAACAAAAGGCCGGGTGCCCCTCGAGGCTGCGGACATCGGAACTTCCCTGTATCAGTGTCCCATTCTTCATTTCTGAGAGCTTCTTTTTCTCGCTTTAACCTCGGCCTCCGGGTGCTTCCTCGTGACACGTCAAGGCAGAGGTCCAGAGTCAATAGAAATGCACTTCTCTGGTTTCTCCTCACACTGATGCTGTGATTGAAAGGAGGACAGATGATAGTTGCAGTCCACAGTGTGTATATAACATCACCTTGCATTTCTGGGTCAAATCGCATTTTTAAATACTTAGAAACTTGCATATGTGCACATACGTATGTGTACCCGATGGGTGCATGGATCATGATGTTAATGATGTTATTTTTTGATAAACAGCACCAGAATATGGTGGGAAAAACTGCTGCACGGGCACTCAGCACAGATACTAATGGTGACCAATCAGACTGACATCAATTTTTATTTATTTCTCAGATGATGTTTCCAAAAATTATCCTCTTACATTTACTTAGCATCACATTAGGGTCACTCTGTGGTTTTTAGTGACATATGTCATTGTTTGCTGTCATTCCCAGGATGAGCTGTACGCCTGACTGCAAGCCTACAACCTTAAACACACACACACATTCCCATCAGCCTTAGGCCTACTTGAGAGCTTATTCTAATGGAATTTGTGAATTGCTGCATTAAAGAGGCGGATATAGGAAATGATTATGGGTTGGGTCAAGCTACACCTTTTCACAACATTACTCACATGCTAGACTGTTAGTCAAATCAAAACAGTGAGTTCAAATGAGCTGAAAAGTATGGACACTTTGCTTCGAGATGATTGTTCTGAAATTTGTTTAATTTCATTATCTGCACTTCAGCTACAGCGAATCAGAGGCCAGAGAAAGTCAAGGACAGACAGTGAGTCATGAAAATCATGAATGGACACTAACCAGCGGCACTGAAGCAAATCCATTTATGTGGATGAGACAAAAGCCCCAAATTCTTCTTCTGTTATTTGAAACATAAATACAAAGTGTCTGGTTCATTATGATTCCATCACGGTCAGACATTCTCTGGAGCAAACTCAGAGATGAATTCATTAACAAAAAATCCCAAGGTTGAACTTCATGACATTTTCCCTTTGCGTGGCGTTGCCTCGGACTGAGTGATTTCTTATTTCTAAAACACATCAGAAAGTTTGATGACGTCAGTGCTTCGAGACTTGTGGAAGCATTAAACTTTAAGTGTGAAGACGTTACAGCGGGGTATGCCCATTAAAAATAAAAACACTGTTGTTCTTAACGGTGAATGCTGTCAGAGTAAGAACTTTTTTTTTATATCCAGAGAAAATGCTGTCATTGATCCCACATGTTCTCTTCTCTCTGTTTCTCAATATTGAAGTCATTACGGAAACATTCCATTGAAAGGAAAATCAGAGCAAATAGGAGCTGTCATTTCCTTAATGAAAGAGCCTGTTGCTATTTCTTCATAACTTAGCATTTGGCTGACAATATAGGCTTTATGACACTTTCAATTTACATTTCAATCAGGCTGGTGGGGGTGGGTGGGGAGGGGGTGTGCAGAGGTCTGATAACACAAGGCTCCCATTGATGCACAAACTCTAACACACACACACGCACGCACACTCAGGGGGGGCACACAGATCAGGTGGTGGCACTTTTGGATTGAAGCCTGGCGGGTACCTGACCTGAGATTTTGACATGTACTTGCACATGCACATGCACACAAAAACCATGGGCACACACCCTCTGACACACACACACACACGAAGCACCTACACCACCACCTAACACACGGGCAACCCCTCCAATTTTCCATTATCATTTCTGGCATGACTTCAGTGGAACATAGGTGAGAAGTGCACCGGTGTAACTGAAACCTCATGCTCAGCCTGTTGACACAGTCAAGAGAGTGAAAGGAAAGGCAGAGTGGCTCTTTGGATTGTGTTGACCCCTGTGAGAACTGAGCAGAGTTTGGGGGGGGATACGTTTGACAGACAGCTGCTGCACGCAAAAGCCTGCGGTTTATTAAAAAAAACCCCAAAAAGGTCCAAGCAGGCGATGCTTTTTGGAGACACGAGGCTTTCATTTGCCGTGAAGATTTATTTTTTTCTGTCACATTATTGGCCTTATCACAGGCCTGTTAAAATGCCTTTGGTTGAGTGATAGGTTAGAGAGGTCAGTAAACAAACAGAGCACTTCTTCCCTACATGAATCCATTTTACCTCCTGCGCTGTATCAACCACTTTCATTTGACTTCATTATTTATATACTGAATTTTGATTTTTATCTTTGTCACAAACTGATATGTAGCATATCGTGTTCTTGGTCAGGCTTGGAATTTTTTTCCCCCAAAGCATTAGGATGTGGCCTTCATGACTGCGACCCATGTAGTCATTTATTTATCTATAATAATCAATGTCAGTTGGAGATGTGTTTTTTTTTTTCTACACATATGCACAGCTGAAAGCAGCAAAGTAAAATTGCCTCGTCCTTTAATTTTTATTTTTCTCTTATTTTCCATGATAAGCACCTAAACAACATGTCACATCATTTTTTTAAAGTGGGATCAGTACAGCAATGTGCAAAAGTCTTGAGACTTTCTAAGGAAAATTGAGAAACGATTGATTGAAATGTGCAAACACATGATGGAAACACTGTACGTAGCAGCTTTCTTGTAATTTCTTTAGGTATCGTCAGGAATCGTTCTCCAGGCTTCTTGAAGGACATTCAAAGCTCTTCTTTGGATGTTGGCTGCTTTTTGTTCTGTTCTTTGTTCTGCTTTATTAACATTGAGGTTCGCGCACCGAGGAGACCAGTCCATGACTAATGGCGATCCATTGTGTTTTTTTCTATTCAGGTATGATTTTACTGCATCGGCAGTGTGTTTGGGATCATTATCATGCTGAATAATGAAGCCGCTTAGATGTTTTCCAGATGGTGGATCAAAATCTGAGGGTTTTTTTCTGCGTTTTTAATTCCGTCGAGTTCCCCAACACAGCTGGCTGAAAGACAACGGCCCCCCAAACCGTGACAGAGCCTCCACCGTGTTTTACTGATGGCTGTAGACATTCAGTGTTTTACCTCTTCTGACCTCCTCCAAACACACTGATGAAGATTTCAACTAAAAATGTCAAATTTGGGGTCATCACTCCATAAGACCTGTTGCCGCTGATTTTCAATCCAGTTCTGTAATGACATACCTCAGACGTTCCCCCCCGTTTCCCTCCTGAAGAATGGTTTCTTGACTACCGCCCCTTCCACTGAAACCATTGATCAGGCTTCAGTGATCAACTGAAGGTCCAGGACCTGTGTCAGATGTTATCTTACAGATGTGACTGTTAATCAATTTTGACAGACCTTTTTTGTACAAATTACAAGAAAGTCAAGCTCCTTGGAATCAAAATAAAGACATGAGCGATGGATCAGGACTTCTGCACACCACAGTACAGCAGCTCTTTTGCTGACTTTTGTCCTCAGGTGGCTCCACTGCATGAACATTAACATTAATGCCATGTATAAGTAATCAAGTTCACGTACTGCAGATAGTGCGCACACACACACACACACACACAGGCCAGTGGGGAGCAGAAAACCATCGGACCGGAGGGATGAACGTCTGAGTGATCTCCACGGTGTTTGAGCCAGAGTGAGTCACACTGGCCGCCGTGACCACTAAATCAAAGAGCTGTTTGAACAGCTGCATTCCTTCACACTCCTTCATCCTCTCTTTCTCTTGATGTGCAGTAATTCTGATTCTGGTTTTGCTGCTGACCCAAACCCCTGTCCCCCTGTCTCCCTGTCCGTGTTCTGATGTGACCAAGATCAAACTCAAGGGAAAAGCAGTGCCAGCAAGTTTAGTCATCCTCTGATAATGAACAGGTGCGTGTTTGAGGTTCAGCGTGATGAGACACGAGACAAAGAAACTGCAGCTGATTTATGGACACATGACAGCCCGAGTGAGCTGGCCTCCTATTGCTTTCCACATATACAGCTGCCCTCCACCGTAGCCATTTATTGTTACGCCTTTAGTTTTCAGTGACAGGCATGGTAATCGCAGCTGTATGGACAAACCAAACACTGACACATCTCTTTTGTTTTAGGTTTCAGACATTTTACTGCTTGAATAATCCTTAATATTAACTGTGCATTGAACTCTAATGATGATATGGGCAGTAGCATCGAGAAGTGCACGGAGATGTCAATACATAGTTTTGCTTTTGGTTGTTTTTTATGCTTTTTGTATCAGAAGTTGATTAGTTAAATCCTCGACATCTCTGTGTGCCCCCCCCCCCCCCCCCACAACCCCACCC
>VOQJ01006192.1:50843-69204 GCA_015052665.1 Apistogramma diplotaenia
CCCCCCAAAAAAAAGCTCCATCTCACACCTCTGATGATTCTACGCAATATTTCTTCCATTTTCCCACCTTTTTTTCTTTTTTTGATTGCATTCCTGAGATGATGATTCTTATCACTAGGCCAGTTTTATTTTACCGTCCATGATTATTTGGCAAAATAAATAACTTATCTGTAAAGTCCGGCATTTGACATTTTACTCTTACTTCGGGGGGCCCACAAGTTCGACTTGCAGCCAAGCAAACTACGCTACATCTGGCACCTTTTCGCGATAGATCCTTAAAAAGAAACGAAGCATCGCAGTTTCTCCATTAAAGTGTCACCTTTGATGTGATCTGTTAACAGGATCGATTACAGACGTGCTTACACTGGCTGTTTCAGGGGGGCGGGAGCGACGACCGATACGACTATGCAGCTGGAGGAGTTGTTGGCTTTGTTATGTAGGTATTTCCATGTTACTCAGACTGCCTGAAATAAAACACTGGTTTAAAAGAAACAGCTGAGGAAACTTTAAGAAACACGTGCATTTAGTATCCCGCCATTGTGACTGCATCCTTAGTGAATATTTGTTGCTACAATCCCAAGATAAATTGTTGGAAAATTCAAACACAGGCAGTTGGTGCCTGCTGTAGCGCTAATTCAGAACAGACGAGGTCTTTTAACTGCCATACTGGATTATTGGTTGACTTCTGTAATCATTCATTAGCATGGTGGACGATGTATTCTTAGTATCTGGGATGTATTTCATTATTCTTAATTCAGCTTTATTTCTAGTTGAGTCTGGTTTCCCGTGTTTATGCTCTTGAGTTCCTTTGTAGTTTTAAATTATGTAGCAGATATTTTTATTTTGGACTTTGCATTTTGAAGCCTCAGCGTTAGCGTTTTTTGACCCGATTTGTTCGAGCTGTTCGTGCTGTGGTTATCGCTGTTGTCCCACAGTAAGAAAGGCCAGGGTTCAACTCCTGCCTGGGGGTTTTCTGTGTGGAGTCTGCATGTTCTCCCCATGTCTGCGTGGGTACTCTGGCTTCCTCCCGCAGTCCAAAGACATTTACGGGTTTAGGTCAATTCCTCATTCTTAATTGTCTATAGGTGTGATTAGCTCCAACCACAATCTTGAGTTGGCTAAGCAGAGGAAAGTGGATGCTGTAAATAAACAAAGAAAGATGCAATAAAACTGTTTACCATAGTTGTGCTAATGGTTTGCCCTGCCCCAAAGAATCTTCTTTTTACTTGTCATAGAAAAAATATCTTGATGATTAGTGCTTTATACCTTATGTTGTCTTCACCAAAAACTGTTGCAACACCTAAGCAAAACCACATAACACAAATGTGAATCAAATATGAAAAAAACAACGTTTCCTAACAGAATTCAGAAAACACCGGGAGGAATGTGGTTGGATGACGAACAATTAAGAACATAAACTGGGATCAGAGCTTTGGATCAAGTATACAAGGTATGCGCGTCTGCCCACAGATCCGCCGGGACACCCTGGATTCCAGTAAGTGCTTTTCACCCCGAACACCACTTCTGCCTTTGAAGCTGTGCCTAAAGGCTCAGTCACACAACCACTTCCATCGCAACTAACCGTACACTCATGCCTTTTTCTGCTGTGTGTGTGCCATTTGCCATTAATGTCATGTTTGTTTTTGAAACGTGAAACGATAGATGTTTACAAGTACCAGATAATTAAATGCGCTGCGACTATCAAAAGCATCCATCATGTGGTTTGTGTCCCTGCTAAAACTAGAAAGTCTCCGTGTAAATCTCACTGAAGCTGAGATATCTGGGAGATTTGTTGGCTTGTGTTGAGAAGTCACAGATTAGAATAGATGGGATTACTGTAAGCAGAGCAAAACACCAGTCAGACAAATTGTCACGTCATAGGAAGAAAATGTGTGTGGTTTTTCTCTCTTTTTTTCCCCCCGAAAACCCCTGAAAGATGTCGTTACAGATGTTTTTTCAGCCTGACAAAGACAGATACCACCTCTCCTGGGACTGATTTATAAATACTGTAAATGGCTCTGAGCCAATCATGACTCTACTCAGAAAAAGGAAAACTCTGTTTACTAAAATGGCAGAGATGAGGAGTGGCCCGTAAAGGGCATTCCACAAGGTTCCTGAGTGTGGTTTGTGCAGTTAATAAAAGCTGTGTGTCACTGCCCCCACTCCCCTTCACACACACATACATACACGCTTTGTGAGATGCTGAAGTTACAAAAAATAAAATAAAATAAAATGTTGTGACAGAGGAAACAATGTCCACAGCCTTGTTTTTCATTCTGTACTACCTGGCTAGCACACAAATATTCCCCTCAGCTTCTGGGTCTCCTGTTTGGGTCTAGTCTGGTTTCTGTGAGGGGAATATAATCAAGTCTGTCTTCGAATATGATCTCTCTGACCTCACTGCTGAAAGTACGTCCACACACCATGTCTGCATTACTTACTTCTGATTTAATTCGATGCCCTGATGAGAAGGGGATCAGATAGTACAATAATGTTGACAGATATGTATTTTTCATTCTCTTTTAGGTTGCAATAAGCAAAGCTGCTTTTGCAATTCGAACATGATTGTTTTTCATAGTCGCGAGTGTTGTTTAGCCGATCCAGTGAAACTTTGGCCCGAACACTGCATCTGTTGCCATAACAGTAGGGAGACGGTGTTGAAGGCCCCTTCTGATCTGACTCGCTTGTTATTAAAACACTTCAGGGAGATCAGAGGAAAATCAATAAATAACTTATCACCATTGATTAAACAATAAATTAAATGAAAGCATATTGTGAAATTCACAAATGTCTTCATGTATTCCTCAAAAAAAGTGGTTTTGTGGGACGACTTTTACATTTTTAGGAATGGATCAATTTGATTTCCTTCTGAGGAACTGTGCTCCAGGTTTTGTCGAATACTTTGCTTTGCATAATAATGAGCCACTTTCACATGTGAACTGCAGCTCTGAACAGACATTACCAGATAAAGGTGCACGTGACAACGGTTGGGACAGTCTTTAATCTGCCAGCTCCCTAGTAAAGAGTCTGTGTGATGTCTGATTAGGCTGATGTAAAAAATATAAAGCAGGTAACTGTCCTGAGAAATCGCAGTGGGCGTCGTGTGTCCCGGCTCCTGCAGGTTTTATCCAGGCACCCACATGCCTAAACCAAAGAGAATTATTATTTTTTGTGGTGAATACACCTCTGTGCAAAATATCAGAAAAGCCATCTTTGGATAATTTCTCAGCCTGATTCTTCCAACATTATCTGGAGTGCACGTGTGCAAAGGCCAGCAGACAGGCAATGTGAGCATGGAGACAATCAGGCAGCTGCAAGCACATACAAGCAGCAGAGACTGGAGCCAGGACTTTTCAATTAGACAAAATAAGACAGTGGTTTATATGACTGACCATCTGTAAAGGGTCTGTTGCTGGAATTACTTATGCAGCGCATATGATTCTCATCTCTTCCTGTTATTTTATTCTTGCCCGGTTCAACACTTCATCAGAATGTACTTTCCACCACCAGTATCTCCAGTTTAGGTCAGCAAGTCTCCTTCCTGACTGATTACAGCTCATGAAAGGACCTGGTTTCCCCTTCCAGAATCATTTAGAGGGTTTGCCAGAACTTCCTTAAAGGTAACTGAGCTGTTCCTACATCACAGCTGTAGTTCTTCTGTCCTGCAGGTACTTGTCTATGGCTTCTGGAGAACTCCGGGTTAGCCAAAGCCCAAATGGTCTCCTTTTTTCAGCTTGACAGCCTCCTTCAACATCGGTGTCCACTCGATGATTCTTAGGCTGCAGCTCCAACAGGCGATGACAACCTGCTGACCACAATTCATATAACCACCAGTACTGGTTCGAAACATGGCTTTCTTTGCTTCCGTGTCTCCAACTTTCCATGAATGCATCCAGAAATATCCTGTGGAGGAAAAAGCCCTCACAGACATGTGCCAGAGCTAGATGCTCACTGCTGGCCCTCACAAGTGGCCAAGACAAAGAGTTGCAGATCTGATAATACATCCAGAAAGTCAAGCATTGAACTTTGAACTTTGGATTTGGGTGTTTGGGTGCATGTGAGTAAACGTATGATGGCTAATAATCCTCACCCACCCAAAGGCTCTCACAAACAGTCAGGAACATCCATCCATCCATCCATCCATCCATCCATCCATCCATCCATCCATCCATCCATCCATCCATCCATCCATCCATTCTCTTCTGTTCATCCTGTTCAGGGCTGTGGGAGGGCTGGAGCCTATCCCTATGATCGCTGGGATATTTATTTATTCATTTATTTTTAAATATTCTTTAAAAAGTCTTTCTGCACATTTACACTTAATTTTCTCGTGTTACATTATTGTTACATAAAACAAAACAAAAAAAAAACAAACAAAAAAAATCGATGTTGTATGAGTCGCCTGACAGGATCATTTCCATACTGTGAGACCCTTTTGAAGATTTCTCTACAGAGGCAGAATCAGATGTTTGCTCAGGATCTCTTAGAAGACCTCCGGTTCTGTTTGATCTCCACAAACAGAGTCACTTTAAAGTGGAAATATACAGATGTAACACTGTATCTGCACGGACAGGAGGTCACCGAAACCCATTCCAGATTTCAAACAGACTCCCTTTTAAAAAATAATAAGAGAAAAATGGCTTGTTTCAGCTGTTCAACTTTCTACCGTCATTGAATTTGAATGAATGTCCTCACATTTATCATTGCAACTGTCTATCACAGTTAAAACTGTGGAGAGCTGGTTTAAATAAACCCAAAAATTGAGTTCACATTTACATAAAAGAATAACCATAAAAAAGTTACCTGGCAAGGTTTAAATGATATCATTACTACAAAAATACACTTTTCAAGCCATAAGAACGTAAAACTATGTGCTTTGTAGCGTCCCCACATGCTGGTGCGTCATATGGTTTGAAGTTATGAAGGTATTTCGCTCTGACGTGACAGTTTTAGTGTTGTGTTAGACTCTGAGGAGTCATGAACCCCAGCCTTCATTCTGATCCTCATCCCAAAGTGAAGTCCTAAAAATGTGACTTCTGCCGCAGTAAAGAACCATAAGAAAATATCAGCTAATGACTCTTAACGCCAGGCAGACCATATGTGATGCTACGTAGAGCCGGGGATGATGACAGAACAGCCTTTGTCAGATAAAAAACAGGTGTGTGCTTAGTTGCACACAGATGATGTTCTTTTAATCTTTGTGCACGCATGACACAGTCGATCAAACACACATATGCACACGGACACACATTCGCAGTCGTTTTTGCTTATTTTATTGTGATCTACCAACAGCTTGGAAAGATTATCTTAAGATTAAGATAATTTCCAGTAATTGTTTATGTGCATGATTGACAGTTTCCTTATTAGTCACTATAACATAGTTAGACAAAAGCAATCGTGCTCAGATTGGTCCTGGAAAACAATGTTCAAACTATCAGAATAAGTGGAATCTAAATGGGATTTAGCACAGGGAACCTTGTACTATAATTTATATTTACAGGCTACTTTAAAAAATGTTTTATGAAATATCCCCACAAACTCAGAGGGAGGAACTCTTTCCCCGCGGTAACTCCAGGTCTTTTCTCTTTCCGCAGTCTCAGTCTGCAGAAACAATCACTAGGCGGCGCTTTAAGAGACACTGGCACAGTTGTAGTATTAACACACAGCTGTGCAGAAGTACTGTAGAGTCGACGCATTATTAGTGCACACAGTGGTAATGTACACACATGCAGCGAGAAATCTGATTTCATCTCCCCATGTTTATCATCACTTACATGTTAAATGCTCTGCAAAGAGATTAAAAGCCCACACTGAGTCAAAGCTGTCAATAACAGTCGATGAGGTTGACTCTGCGCTTGATGTCTTGGACTGTTGAAACCAATTATCATGCAAGACGCTCGACCCCCCCCAGCATGTTCTATTTGCATGCAAACAGCAAGTGACAGAAAATAGGTCGTTCTTTGCATCAGCAAACCATTTAGTATTTACTCAGACGTCTGAAGACATCAACATGTGTTCGCTGCTCCCCGTGTGAACCGGAGCTTTCGAGTCAGAGCGCACGGATCGGCCTCTGGACGCAGATAAACCACAACTTAACTTGTTGCCTGTTTTGTACGCTCACTCTAAAATTGCCCGCGCATAAGCAAATGTAAAGCTCTGTTGGCTCCCATGGAGTGTAACACGGCCTAATTAATATGCAAAAATAGCTTACAAACAAATTTGTTTATGGACCCTAAATTGTAAAAATGCCATATTGAGTTATTAGGCTATGGAACTACTGAAAGTAGTCCTTATTTATTCAGGGGGTGGGGGTGCTTGACCTTTTCTCAGCTGCTGCATGGCTCTGCTGGCCTTTCATGAAAAGGTGAAGCGCCGTGGTTTCCTCGTCAGTCCCAGATGTAAACCAGTGTTATGGCAGGTTTTCTCATGCTAATGCCTCCTGTTTGTAAGGCATTAAGGACTAGAACATGATAATCTATCCACGGGATCTCCAGCGGCACCGTAGAAATGCCATGGGGCCTGCTCCTATAGGGCGACAAAAAGTGACCTCATCAGTTTAACGATAATTGAAATCAGGGCTAAATGTTGCAATCAGTGCAGCTTTAGTTAATCGCACATGGAGATGATGCACTGCTCTTGATTTGCGTCTTGTAAAGGTATGCCCGTTGAATTCACTGACATATGAACAGGGATCACCGAGGTGACGTTTAATCAGATTACTGTATGCGTGTGTGAGAAAGAGCGGACTGCAGCGGGGTGGTGGCAGTGGGGTTTATGCAGACAACCTGGGGGTGGGGTGGGGGTGGTAGGTGCTCATTCACACACGTCAGAGAGAGAGGGAGAGGGAGAGGGAGAGGCGCAGAAACAAACAGTGAGGACTTGGTGGATAGACGGAGCAGTGTGCGCAAAAGTTTTTTTTTTTAAATATTCTCTGGGAAGTGCAGCTTCGTGCACCAGACCAACCGGACAGCAGGAACGTATAGGTCAAAACGCAATCCCGACTTTTATTCTGATGTTTAGCTTCAGGTGCTGGTCCGGCGTGGACCTGTTGGTCCAACTTTTGCAGCCAACTTTTGGATAAACGTGTGCATTTTTTAAATTTGCGTGCCAATTATCGTTCAACAGAGAAGGGAATGTGTGTGTGGGGAAAAATCAACATGACCAACAAGTGAGAGGATGATGTGACCCTGTGTAAACTCCAATGACCGCCTCTCACACGTGAAACAGCAGCGCTGCGTCCCGGAGGCTCAAATCAACATGATTTTGTCCGGCGGTTTGTCGGATACTTGTCAGCTCATTTTACGTGACCGCACGGAGCCGAAGCTGTGGAAATAGGACTTTGTCCATGCTTTCTGGGGTACACTTCGTGCAGCACGTTGTGGTAGAGTAAACACACGCACAGTTTGGAGACAGCTACGATGCGGGGCACTTTGGGCGCATTCATTCAGTCCTGCCTCATACTGTTGGTCCGAGCAGACCAGTGGAGGTTGAAGGACTCCGCCAGCTGCGAGCTAAACAGGAAAGTAAGTTGCATGAAGGAGCGCGTGAGTGATTACGCTGCTAGAGTTTACAAAATAGGAGTTTGTGTCAGTAACTTAGCCGTAAAGTGACTTTTTAATTTGCCGAAAGATGCTTTTTGCAAGATAGTTGATATCAGTCTGGAGCTGTCGAGCGTTTTAACCTGCTTTTCCGAGCTTGTTTGTTTTTGTGTAGCTGCTGACTTATTGTCATTATTTGTTTAATTATTCAATTGATGCTTTGGTACATCAAATAAGAAATAATATTGCACGACAATTTCCCAGATTTCAGCAGTTAAAACCCCAAATGAATTAAATTAATAATCCTATAATAATTTAAACTAGGAGACTAATAAAGCAGTGGATTGTCACACATTTCCTGTCAACTAATCAATGAATCAACATTTTATTTTAACACTCCTTTTGTGTATTGGCATTGTGTTGTAGGTCTTTACCTAACCTACAAAAACATGCGTACATTCAAAAAAAACCCCCAAAAAGTACAAATAAGGGAGATTTCTCAACTCACCTTTTCTTGATTGCCTTTCACCCTCCTTGAGATTAGAGTTTCTGTAACTTCTTTCATCACTCAGACCATCTGAGCTCAGATCCAACAGCAACAGGAAGGAAAACATTCAGGGCAACAGCCTGTAGTCTGACAGGCACTGACATGTGTATTGTTCATTTGACACTTGGGCTCTAAGTGCCCTGTTAATAAGTCATTATCAGTGTGTTAGCGGTCTGTCTAATAAACAGCCTCTCGCAGACAAAGAGGCGGTTGGTGTCAGACAGGCTGTAATGCAAACATAATGGAATGACTGTAAATTTGCCCCCTTGTGTCTTTCTCGCATTCTTTCAGGTGTTTCACAGTTGCTGTTGTTGAGTGCTGATTAGCTGATAATTTGATTAGTTGAGCAGCAGACACCTGCTAATTAGACAATCAAGAATCTCAAAGCGATTCTCAAATATGAAGATTTTTTAAATATTTTACGACAATATGGTTTAGAACAATTGCAGAAACAATCCTCCCTGAGAATTTCTGGATTGTTCAAATGTTCATTCATTCATTTAACAGTAAAATATTTGGCAGATTCTTACCTATTATGTTGTATGTGCATGTGATTCTAAATGGTGGGTGTCATAGGGTGAACTCTGCCTCTCCAGCCTATGACAGCTGGGATAGGCTCCTGCAACTCTGAACTGGATAAGCAAAAGAAAATGGATGGATGGGATAACATATGCTGATTCTAGTCCCACTAATCTTCTAATATTCCTGTTCTTCCCACCCCCAGCAAACTGACCTAAACTCCTTCCTGTGGACGATCAAACGGGACCCTCCTTCATATTTCTACGGTACAATCCATGTTCCCTACACACGTGTTTGGGACTACATCCCAGAAAATTCCAAGCAGGCCTTCCAAGAGAGCAATATTGTCTACTTTGAGCTGGACCTAACAGACCCTTACACCATCTCAGCCCTGACCAGCTGTCAGCTGCTACCTCAAGGCGAGAACCTGCAAGACGTATTACCCAGAGACATTTACAGGAGGCTTAAAAGACACCTTGAGTACGTGAAGCTCATGATGCCTTCTTGGATGACCCCAGATCAGAGAGGGAAAGGACTCTACGCAGACTACCTCTTCAATGCCATCGCTGGGAACTGGGAGAGGAAGCGACCCGTTTGGGTGATGCTGATGGTGAATTCGTTAACCGAGGCAGACATTAAGACGAGAGGGGTGCCGGTGCTGGACCTGTATCTGGCCCAGGAGGCGGAGAGGATGAGGAAGAGAACAGGAGCTGTGGAAAAGGTGGAGGAACAGTGCCATCCACTCAATGGGCTCAACTTCTCCCAGGTCAGTTTGAAACTTTACTGACTGGAGTTACCTGTTTCTGCATCATTATTACTGCTTTTGTGAAATTGGTGGGAGGAGGAGAACAACATGGACCGGTGTAACTGCAATTATCATCCAGATTAGCGCATCCAGGTATTACCATTAGCATCTGAACAACATCCATCTCATGCTGTTGATGCCAAATGATGTGACGCATCATTTTTACATCAGCTTAAGACACAAATGACAAACACCAGATGTATAAGTTCAGATTTTCCTTTTACATCGCAGCCCTCTTTTCTTGCTCTTTTTCTCACAGCTTATGTGGAGAAAGGTGTGGTGTGATTAATCAGCTGTACAAACATCCAACTGCTTGTTTGTCTATGTCCTTTATTATTAAGGAAAAATGGATCCTAATGCCTCAAATCTGAAATTACCAGAAAAAAAAGGGGAACCTTGTTCCTCAGAGCAGCACACTTAAGTCTCCTCTGTGTGTCCGCACCCTTTGGTGACCCTTCCAGCATTACAAACATGTCTCAAAGACAGCAGTCGCTATGAAATCATGTTGCATATTATTGAGGAATTTCTGCTAATGCTGGCCAGGAGTTAAAAGGATTACACCGTTTACCCTAACAGCCAGAAGCTTAAATTGTTGTTATTTTAAAGGGTGCCCTGTTGGCCACCATAAGTGTCAACACAAACCACCCAACATTAGTTAATAGAAATCTTTCTTCCCCGTGGCAGTGCTTACATTATGATAAACACATGGAGCAGATTTTTTTCTCTCGCCGAGATAAGATGAATATGTTTAGCTTCAGCTATAAACACCTCGGACAGACTTAAGAATGCCTTTGAATAAGTCTGTGTTTTTTATTTGATTCCTCGAATAAACAGAGAGCTTCCGCTGATGGCTAACTCTTTTCTAAAAAAAAAAATCATATTTATGTGTGAGTACACAATATTGTAGCACATACTTGTCTCTATGTGGCGACAGATGCTCTCTGCTGATAGGTGGTCGTGGTTTCTGTGTTGGTCTGGCACCGAAGGAAAGTGCAAAACACAAAATAAATAAATAAATGGGAAAAAATATTGGTAACAAACTGTTTCAAAAAAATCAGCATCCATATCACTGTCTAGATTAATAATTGTATTTTTTTTTTTTACAATAGATTTAGCCTTAGTGGTGTATATGTTGGACACCAACACTAGCAATTGCAGTTTTCATGACCAGAATCTGTCATTTATCATCTACGTTAAGCGGCATATTTCCTGAACTAATTTCATTGGCCTTTTTTGTAAGACATGGAGGGGGGATTGTTGTTATCAATATCAGAGAAAGGTTGTGCGTGGCTGAAATTGGGTTTGTCAACAAGACCTGCAAAGAGATTAAACCTTCCATCATCACAGCTTCCATTTAATTAGGTCCACAAAACCTCCAGAAGGCTCAACAATGGATTCTAGTGTCCTGAAAACAACCCCTATCCTGATCCTATCAAAACAACACACAGCTTGGCACTCCATAATTTCCACACTCAGTAGCAGCTCGACTGACGCCTTCACCCCGCTGGCTTAAAGCGGCCCGCTTTATACCTTTATTTTTTTTCACAGTTTTGCCTTGTAGTTGAAAAGGGCAGTTCCATTTAAAGCCTTTTAGCTCAACTCAACTGTAAGATGTCCAGATAGAGTGATGAGTGAGATACACGCTCGGTGAAACAATACTGCTGCCTCAGCCACCGTTCTTGACAGAGATGTGTGATCAGGCTGTAAATAGAGAAGCACATTTATGGTCTGTAATAGTCTCTGTAATGTTTTCACTGGCTGTTTGGCTCTGGCACGCAAAATAAAAATATTTAATGTACTGAAGCAGTGAAAAGTTCTCTCCTCGTGCCTTTGTTAAGGACAAAGCCAGCATGGCTGCTGCTCCCTTCCAACAACTCAGATGGATGTGCATTCGATGTAGAAATTGATTTTCAAAGCCACAGCTTATGTAGACGTTCTCTTCTTTAGTGAAAAATCAACATAAAACCTTTCCACAGCTGATTGGATGATTGCACCACTGGCTGACTTTCACGCTGGAAAACCATGGCTGCCCTTCAGGAATTTTACCAAAATCTAACTGAAGAAGTTTAAGACAAATAGGTCTTTGCAATCATGTATAATTTTACATCCAAAGGCACATTGTTTACAGGGTTTTGAAGTCTGTGCAATTCTTCTAAGAAATGAAAAGAATAGAAGGGAAAAAATTACACAACTATGGACATTCAGAAAGTGATAAACGAATTGCATGAAGAAAGGAAACTGGAGCATATGAGGAAGTCAGGATGGTGAACTGCTGCATGCAGTAGGAATGCTTCACTGACCTTAAAGACAAGCAATTTGTTGGAACCCTGAAGTATCGATACCTGGCACAACTTTTTATGTTGTCAAAAGGAAAATAGGCAACTTTTTTCCTTACGTGTCCATTTTTGCTTATCAATATAAATTAAGCACATTTAGCTCATTATTTTCAAACCACGACTTATTACACTTTCTTTTGTCACATCTTCAATCTGGCTAAGCACGACTGCTCTTATTCTCGCGTGGTGCCCCGAGTCTTTTGAAGCGCAAGCTCAGCCTTGCCCATTACACTAAGTGAGCTTGTTGAGGACAACAATAGCTGCATGAAGGCTGGCTTTCTCTGTCACTGTTGCTGGAAACCCACAGGACATTCCACACCTCAGTGGAGCGGACCTGCTAATGAAAGTGTTGTTTCTTCCCTCCCATCACTGGGAGTAATGGTGCATGGAGAGGCGATGAATGCAGGTCTCAGTGTACGTCTAGTAGAACAGAGAAGGAATGTTTGAAGTCCATTTGGTTCATTCATGACCAGGAGAACAAGGAGAGCTGAGATGCAGACTGAGATCAGTGGAAGAGCCATTAAGGCGTGACTCCATCTCCATTAGAGGTATCGTGACGTTACCTCTGTTTGACAACCTCGAAACTCCATTTGTGGTATTTTCTTTTCTCTTGAACTGACAGGCCACCAGGCTCTGGATCTGCTAGGTCTCATAAGGCGAGGCCTCGTGATATCTGAACAAAACCCACATTTATAACATCAGAGAGATGGAGGTTGCTTCAAAATGAAGTTTTCTCTTTCTCAGTTCTTGTTACACTTTCAGCTCCCGTCTCTTCCCTCTCTGTAGTGTCTTTCTTTGCCTGAGGAGAAGCATAAGATATCAGAGAGATATTTTACTAAGCAAAACCAAACATAACTTCTGCCCGACGTGAAACTCAACATTGACGAGGCTCAATAGCACTAGTGAGTTTAACGTAATTATCATATCTTCCTGCACGTCTGTAACCTGAGCTGTTTTCGCACATGCACGGCGGCCCTGAACTTTCTGAACCATCACGCAGTGGAGATACACATGAAAGGCAAATGTGGGTGGAATATTAGGCCGTCTTTAACCTGCCAGCTCCTTACAAAGTTTCTGCGCTGTTCGGTTGAGTCCACTTGAGAATAACACGGGTCATTGTCAGGTGAGTTCACAGTGAGCAGGTTGGTGTCAAGTGTCCTGCGTCCTGCATACTTTAACCCGGCCCTGCCCTCACCTAAACCAAACCGAGTGTTTCTTGTAGCGAGAATGCGGACTATTGACAGATGTGTGCTCCTTTTGAGAAAGGGCAACTTTGGACAGTGTCTCTGCCTGACCCCAATAATGTCTGAGGTTCATTTGTGAAAATGTGAAAAAAAAAAATTAAAGGGGTGCAGTATTTTACTAGCAAGAGCTCCAAGCACACTGATTTACCTGTTTCATATTGATTGATACAAAACTCTGCATGAACTTTAACACTGTTTTGTTTTATTTGGATTATTTAACGTCTTATTTAATCAGGAAGTTCTTTGACATTCGAAGGTAGAACTGGTCAAGGAAGTGGAACATTACAGGCTTAGATTACAAGGAAAGATGGGAACAAAATGCTAAATTATGCTCAGGAACACAGATAGAATAGTCATCCAGATGAACTAAAACCAGCTGTACCTCTGGTAAAGCCAAATATTGTTGTTTGGTAAGCACATCACAACTATGCTGTGGTGCTCTGCACAGGATTTTGGTACTTATGCATAAAACCAGGCAGTTTCTCCATTTTTCCTGCACAAAT
Organism: Apistogramma diplotaenia; assembly: GCA_015052665.1. Lineage (NCBI taxonomy): Eukaryota > Metazoa > Chordata > Actinopteri > Cichliformes > Cichlidae > Apistogramma > Apistogramma diplotaenia. The sequence goes on from VOQJ01006192.1 coordinate 64,336, forward strand.
ATGAGGCTGTTATCTGCATATTCTAGGTCGCTAATTGTACGGAGGTTTAAATGAACTACTTAGCCATAGCCAGCCATGCAGCCTCACATAGACACTCACATTTCCACCATAGGATGAGAGGCAAGGTACCACGTTTATGCCATAGCCTGGATTTATGTTGTTCTTGTTGTTATTTACCCATGTAAATATGAGAAAATAAATGAGAATGGGCATACTGTAAGGATGAAAAGACAATTTTTAAAAATTAGCTGAAGTGTTTTAAAGTAATTAAATTCTTCACCAAAATGCAAAATCCTAAAGTGTCATGACATTTTAGATAATTATCAGGGAATGTCATTTTAATTGCTGATAGGCCAGTAATATTCTGTGCGTTTGAGAAGCAGGGGGGAATATGGTGTCATAAGGACAGTATTTCATAGTAACACGCAGGAGCAAATCTGATTAGATCTCATTTGTCCTGCTGAAAAGTGACAGCAGTGCAGGACATTGATTCAGTGAGCATCTGAGCAGAATGGCCTGCAGCGATGAGAAATGTGAACAGCAATACATTTGAACCTGTTTTTGCATTTCTTGAGCTCATTAAGGTATGCTTGAAGTACCATTTTAATGCACAGCCAAATAACCGTCTTGGCCTAATGAATATTAATTTGTTATTTTGGAGAAATGATGACTCATGTGGATATTTTTTAAATAATTGATGAAGCAGCCACGTCAAGGAAACGTCACTGTATAAAATATTAAAGGGAAACGTGCAGTGTAATTTTTTAAAAACCTGACAAAGTAGACATATAGTAAGATTTTTTTTTGCAAAAAACATTTATACAAATACAGCCCATAGTTCAGGTGTTGCAGTGCAGCTGCATAATCTTAGCCATATGGCAGAAAGTCATCTGTATTTTTATGTATAGAATTAACGTGAGTGTTTAATCTCTAAATTGTTTATAAAATAATTTATTATCTTGCTTCACCCTACTTTGATCACGGGGAGTAAACTGTCCATGTTTAATTACAGCTCGAGGGCGTGTTTGTCCAGTGTATATTTGCTCATATAATTGCTTGTATCCGTTTATTATTGCATGTGTGTGCATGCGAATATTTCGATGCACATGTGCACATCTGTGCCTGTTTGCAGGCGTTTGTATATCACTGACGGTTTGTATGTCTCTGCGTACGTGTAGGTGTATGTCTGTGTGCACATACAGCTCTGTGCTTGAACTTTCAACATGCCCTTGCAGCTTCTTTCCTTGGTTTCACGTCAAACTGGGGTGCTTGATTTCCTTCCCACTGTTGACCAAACAGTCCCGTATTAGATGTCTGGCATTTCCTCAGACATTATCTGTCAATCTGTCTGGATACATGACACCAGAGACAAAGAAGCAGCAACTGTTACTTCCAAATCGCTTTACAGGCAGAGACTTAAGCGCAAAGTATGTCAACAAGCCAGAAAAGAATACAAATCAGAAATCAGCCGTCTGCGTTGTATGTAATGCCAGCAGCTTTGATGGCTGCGAGCATCCTTGTTCATGTCCCTCCATAAAGACATTTCCATGATTCTATGGAGGTGATGCTCTTTTGCTTTAAAGGTTACACGTGTTCTAAATCTCCTGAAAAAGCTGCATTATTAGAGAGAATTTCTTTTATTGGTAGTATGCCCTCTGTCGAATCACTGAACACCTTTTTAAAATAATCATTAGAAAAAGCATGTTCTCTACTGGTGTCACAGCGAGGTAGAAAAACTTTACAAATTCGATTTTCCTTTCCTGTTTAAGTCCACCCATTTGCATAGCTTTGTTTTTCAAGTATATTTGCTTCAAAGTCGATGGGATTCAGCTGGATGGTGCCAACAGCGTGCCAAGAAAATGAGCTTAGATTCCTGAAAGCATATACAGTGATACACTCCCACCGAGTGGGGTTTGACTTTTTGAGACTGCCGCAGGCTTTTCCTGGCTGTGTAACACAAGCTTCTGCAGCTCAGTGAGGGATTTAATAGCTTGTCTTTCTGACTTAAAGCTAAGTCATGAAAGTTTTTGCAGGCTCAAGAGAACTATAGTAGCAACACCACGCTGCAGGGATACAGGGATACTCCAAATTAATACACAACAGTTACTCTGAAAGCTTTAGAAAATAGAAACTTTTAAACAAAACACGGAAAACTGCACATAATGGCTGCCACTTATGTAAAATAAATGCAAATCACCAATCCTGGTGAAGGGTAACACAAGTTAAACACACTTCATTAGGAATAATTAATCGCTGACTTATCTGTTTCAAAGATTTAATGTATAATAAGTCTAATGGGACATGTAAAAATAACTCTGAATGTAATTGCAGATAAACTGACAGATATCTCTGAAAGTGCTTATTTTAATAGGCAGTTTTCCATCCACCGTTCCAGCATCTGATTATGAAACCTGAAACTGAAAGTAAACAGCTCACAGAGAAGCACATTTTGTTGTGTCACAGTGAACCGCAGCCTTCATTTAAGTAAGAAAAGCTCAGCAGCTACAAATGAACTTAGCTCTCACTTACCACTAATTATATAATAATTAAAGCTAATGTAGGTTGCATGTGAGAGCTGTAGGAGTCATTATGATGCTAATCTCAATCAGTTTGGTGCCCATCAATCCCTCTATTGTGGTGTAAGTTAACATTTTCGCAGGCTAGATGTGGTTGAGGCCCCCAGGTTTATTGTTTATACTAAGCCACGACCAATTAGCATTAAATTAGCATGTGACTGAAGAAAAGTGAGGAATCTCATAAATGCTTGTTTTAGCGTGATTTGTTATAAGTCAGCTTTGCAGTGGTAATGCTAAAAATATTTTACAAGTACAAGTGTCATGATAAAGGATTTTTGAAAAACCGTGGCTGTTCATAATTTCTGTGTCTGTGGTGGTTTAAGTCTCTTGGTAAACATTCGCTCACATCCATAAAACACCTCGTCCACGAATCCCATTATTCTAACATGTCTGAAGCCGCAGGATACCCATCAAAATGTTTTGATGTGAAGTTTGACTTTGACTCTGATAAATTGTATCCTGTTTGTTTTCCCATGAAAGATCCAGCTGCTTGTTTGCTGTCCAGGGCTGATTACAAGCAGTTGTGGCAACCTGCTGGTTTCCCAAAGGTTGTGTGTGCAGCACTCTCAAGCTTTGGGTAACTAAGGTGATTGCACCAGGCAACTTGTCTCCAAACAATCGCGGTCCAACTTGTTGCTGAGCACCTATACCATTTTGCAGTTATGTCACCATCCTGCAGCAAGTGCCTCACAATTTCTGGAGAATTGTCTGGATATTTTTGTCAGATATATGAGGTTTTGGCTGCCCTCTGAATGTAAGTAGTTAATGTGAATTTCTGTGTGTGCTGATATAAACAGATGTGCAACAAATTGCAAGAGATTTCCAATATTTACAGGTTTATCACAGTTAACAACTGTTTTATCACAAACAGATTACATGTAATTGCCCAGCTGACCCCAAACTTATAGCAGACTGGTATCAGATTGGCTACCAATTTATTGCCACGTTGACTCACCAAAGTTGCTTTGAAGATGGCAACTAACTGCAAGTGGTTGCAACCTTTTAAAAGGCAGCAAGATCGCAAGTTTATCGCACATGTTCGCAATAATTTACTGTCTCGAACCGTTTTGTTCTCTAGTGTGAAAACATTGGAACTGCCACCACATATCAATGTAATCATCTTCTGTTAATTAAGTGTTACAAGCAGCTTTCAGCTGCAATAGTTGTGCCTTCAGATTTGTTTAATCATTTTAAACAATGTTGAGGTGTTTCCTGTGTGAAACCCAGTGGCTACACAGTGAAAATGTGAATGATGATCTTCTTTACACGCAGCTGCACATCAGCAGTTATCACTTTAATCCTTCCGTTGAGAGTGCAGTGGTGGGTAAAACCACCTATACCGAAGTTACTACTGCTGTCCCAAAGTGCACTTTCATCAACATCACTGAATGCTTAAAATGCCAAAAAAAAAGAAGATGAAGATGCTTTTTACAGCAGAAGTTTAGTTTGAGAATTAACCTTTCGCCGAATGACTTGATTTCTCATAAATCGCGCCCGGTAAGCTCATGCTTTTTGTGTTCTGCCGAGGTTTGTGGCTGGTCTGGATTAAATCCAGCTACTCCACCGCCTGTTGAAGTGAGCCAAACCTGGCTGGACTGCAGCCGAGTGATACAAGGCCAAAGCTGTCCACAAGCTCCCACACAGAGGATTAATAGTTTCTCCGTCACCTGGAACTTGTCAAAAGGTTTTTTTTTCCTTTTTTTTGTAAAGCCATTTTAAAAAAAGGGAAAAAGGGAATATGCTACATTCATCATTCCTAACTAAAGGAATGTCAGACAATTTTTTAATACGTTTGTTTTGAGGTCAGCTTCCTCATATGTAAAAGGATAGAGAGTTGATTAAACATTTGTAGCATGTATTTCCCTTCAGTCTGTAAACTATTAATTTAGTTAGGTAAGTTTTCCTATGAGTGCTGCTACTAACTATTCAGCGAAGTAGCTAAATAATTCTGATTTGAATTAACTTTAAAAGAGATGCTTGCTGAGCTAACATGGCCGTAAAACCACTTGAGTTCTTCTGGCTCCAGTCCACGTTTTTGTGGCTGTAGTGGAATTTCACAGGTGAGTACCACACCGGACAGTCTGTGAGACGTTGCTGTTCTGCACAGATGTTTTGAGGTGATCTAGGCTCACACAGGAGAATGTCTCAATGGTGTTACATACCTTGATGCACAACAGGACTGTAATGAATAGCTGCCTTGAACATCAACTCTTTTTCCTTTTTTTTTTTTTTTTTTTTTTTAAAGTTGGGTGATGTTTTTTAAAACGCATTTCAAAGTTCCCCTTTCTTTCAT
>VOQJ01006194.1:639-11867 GCA_015052665.1 Apistogramma diplotaenia
GCACCCCGAAAACCCCCCCCCCCCCCCAATGAAAATCATATTCTATAATACTGTCTGTTTTATACACCGCTAGCCACATTTAAATTGGTTTGTGCCAGTGAAAAAAAACCCCTTTGGCATTAAAAAATGATTTACTGAGAATGAGAGGAAGAGGTGAAGTGATCTATTTGTGACTGAAAATGCTTAGACATTTATTTTTGGTTGCTGTTTTGCATATTTGGAAGAGTATTTGCAGGCATTTTCTTTTTTAGAGTGCTGAATTTGGGGACAAAAGTGTTTAATTAAATCATACAGTGTGATTTACGAAAGATTGTGGGAGGCAATTTGTTTCAAATCCTGCCACTATTTAACACAGAAAAAAAAGTTTCTTGTTTCACACTTCACTTGGCGGTGGTAGGAGGAGAACATAGTGTGAAGAAGAAGAAGAGAGAAAGCTTTCCTTATTCATGTTAATCCATTTGGAATGGCAGAGGAAGGCATTATCACCACATATCACTTGGCCAGTCAGGTTATTTTTAATTTTCTGGAGGAAATCAGATGATCTTGAACCCCCAACTTGAAGAAGTCATGCAATACCCTCTGCAACCAATCCTTTCTGTCTTCCATGGCTTGTGTAATACACATTTTTGTTCCTGGTCCTCAGGTTGCTAATGTCAAGAGCACATATAATATTTCTAAACAGCCAGGAGACTCTTCAAAAAGTGAAGCAGAGGTTTTTAGCCACAGAAGATTTCCCAAATGTCTTATGAGCAATTAGTGAAACTCATGTTTAGTTGATTTCCCCATCTGAAACGAAGCATGTGTTCTGCATGAGAAGGTGCACACAGAATGCATAAATATCCAGGTTAAGTGCATCTCCACCACTCCAATTAAATTAAATAATGAAATACCTATTATCCAGTGGAAATTCAATTAATAATAGCTACCTTTTTCCAAAAATAAGGGATGAAGATATTTTACAGGTAGGCTTTAATGCGTTGATAATTGCCTCACCCTGTATATTTTAAAAGTGACCGTGCTGTCCCCACATACACCTTGAGAATCATATCAGAACCCGAGGTCACCATCAAAGGAGCGCTACGTTAGTCCACAATGAGGACTAATTCAGTGTATTTGAAACCTGTTTCCATGTTTGAGATTAAACCAGAGGGACACTTCTCTACAGCCACATTGCAGTGTACAATGGGATGCCCGCTGAATGATAGAGATGCACTCCTCAAACCAGTTACTGATCTCATGCAGGCTGCAGATGAATAAGACACTGGAACAGTATTTTAACAATTAGATACTTTTTTTGTTAAAACTTTTTATGTTTTGGCTTCATGCCAGCATACAGAAAGCTGAATGCGATCTTCAGCTTAATAACATTCAAATTTCATATGGTATTAAACGCTTCAGTACCATGGACAGCGAAGTTATTTCCCACAGAGATGTCAGTGGGGAAACAGGCAACTGCTTTCTGCAGAACAGCTTCCAGGAAGTCAGGCAACTTAGCGTGGGAGCAAAAAAATCCTTGCAATGCATGATGAAATGAACATGGGTGACAGCTTAGTGCCTGCTGTGAAGCTTTTTGGAAGAAAGAACCAACTGCAACATTTTCCACTAGCCAAGTACAGCAGATTACTGATCTTACAAAAGGAGGCTACCTAGAAATAAGAATTTTATGGTCTGCAGTTGCCCGTTCTGGCTTCATTCAAGGAAACAAAACCCAGTTCTGCATTTAGCTTAGTAGTTCAAACAGAGAAAGAATAAAGAAAGAAAACAATAACAAGTGTCACAGCAAAAGTGTGTAATTCCTAACTGAGTTACTTAGAACGAATCAATCCTAATTAGACACGGGGTGAAATGTTGAGTTAAATATAGCCTTCAAAATCAAAAAGTTTCCATATTCAGATATCAGCCCAAGCTCATACTCTAAGTTTGGCAGTGCAAATGCTGTTCTTCAAGTCACTGAAAGTCTATGTCACAGGCCAGTAACCGCTGGGATGAGGGAGTACGTTCCAGTGTGGGGCTCGAACCATGAAAAACAACAGGAGACGGTCATTCACCGGCATAAACTGTGCTTCTGAGAAGTAGACATCTGTTCAGGTTGTAAAAACAACAATGTAAGGCTTATTAACAGATCACATCATTGCTGCGTATTTTAATTTATGCTAAATTTCCCATTACGCACAGCATTATCATTTACCTTGTGAAGAAGTCTTCTGAAACATGGGCTTCAGAGAACTGGCTTCATCGAGCCCTTTACTGAGAGTCTGCTCTGTTTTCTTCAAAAGGACATTTATTCAGCAGGGCTCCATACTTGTCTTCTTCACCAAGCCTTGATTAAATGAGACATTTTCGTTTAGACAACGCATGAATTATGCCATCTTTTTCATCTGTTGAACATAATCCTCCCCTTCTGCATTAACTTTTCCCACAATGGTGTTCCGGAGTTTTTTTTTAATGTAAGTTAAACATTCCAATTTGTTACTATTTGTTCCACTTCCCGTCGTCACTTAATGGAAAGGTGCTCCATCCACTGCCTGTCCTTGGTTCACTTCAATTCAATCCAATTTTATTTATATAGCGCCAAATGCTAAAAATCTGTCTGTTATATTGGATTATATTGTAAGATAAAGAGAAAACCCAACAAATGAAACAACCCCCTATGAGCAATCACTGGGTGACAGTGGGAAGGAAAAACTCCCTTTTGACAGGAAGAAGCCTCCAGCAGAACCAGGCTCAGGGAGGAGCAGTCATCTCCCGGGACCGGTTGGGGCTGAGGAGAGAGACACAGGACTAAAGACACACTGTGGAAGAGAGTCAGAGATGAACTAATGATTAAATGCAGAGTTGTGTGCAAACAGTTGAAAAGAGTTGATTAGTCTGCACTCCCATGCTATACCATGAGAGAAAGACATGCATAAAACATACGCTACACTGTAATATCTTTGTCACAGCACAAGCAGCAATCTGTGCACATGTGATAGACATGTCTGCTCTGATTTGTGCTTCTCTTGTAAGATTGCACTTGCGGTTTCTGAAATGAGCAGTTGGAGTTGGTGCTCACAAATTGTTGGTAAATTACCCACAAAACTTTCCACTCCAGTTGGTGGTTTATTGTAATTTTGGAAAGCTGCTAATTTCCCCTGCTTTGCGAATCTCGCACCTTGTCTTGGTTTAAAAAAAACAACTCATTTACCCAAAACTTGGTTCAAATAATTGTTTTCTATTATTGTTTTGACAGTGACAGAAGTGTTTTTTTGCTCGCGAAAAGAATACGAAACTCGTGAAGAGTCAAATCCACCATCAGACAGATTCAAACTTGCGACCTCTCACTCTGGTGGCTGTGAAAGGCTGCAGAGCCACAATCCTGATGTGAGGTGATGGCTCTGATTAAAGCCCAAACAAGTAAGTTCACAATGCAATGGTGAGTGGTTGTCTGATCATAACAGTTTCATAATTATCTTGTCAATCAAATCTTGTTGTAATTTTAAAAAGAAAACAGGCACATGGATTTTTCTTTCTTTTCTTCATTTATTCCTTCGTTTATCACAATCCTGAATAGGCTAAACAGAAGAAGATGGATGGCTGGATGAATGGATTTTTTTTCTGCCCATGGAAATATCAGTAGGGTTATATCTATGTGGGGAACCAAATCAGTGACCTTTTGTGCATAAGCAAAGCAATCTAAGGGCTTCAAGCTGCTGGTCTGCCAATAGAATCAATGCCCTGTCCTTAGATTAGTAAAATACTTGTACCTGAATAGACGAGTAAGACCTAAAAGGACGATCACCCTGAAGCTATCAACAGCACATTCTCTATGTCAAAAGCATTCTCACCACTGTTTAACCTGTTTAATTTTGGTGAAGGATGGTGCCTAGGAATACTCACCGAATATTTTGGATGATTATCTGTTCTGTTCTTACATGGGCTCGATTACATTGATTTCAACCAGGGAGAGAGCAGGTTAAATATCCAGCGCGTCTGATTCAGGCATTTGTGTTCGTGCAGCGCTGCAGGGTAACGTCTAGAAAAGTTCCGAGTTGCAGTGCATGTATGAAAACAGCTACAGTATATTACACTCAGCCTGACCTTGCTAATGGCATGCTTCCAATTTGAGTCGGTGGCCTACAGTGAGGGTATATTAGGAGTAAAGCAGTAGCAGAACCAGAATCTATTTCAGAGTGAGATTGCTGGTGGTGCAATGTCTGAGCCTGCAGGGTCAAACATTACCTGTGTTCACGGGGTTTATAGAGTTGTTGAGTTGTTGTTTGTGCCAAAGCCGATTGCGCACGTGTTCATGCGATTTTGGGTGTGTGGTGAGCTGATGTGCAGTTTAGTGTTTGTGTGTGTGTGTGTGTGTGTGTGTGTGCAGGTGCTTCTGCCGGGTTATGTGTCGTGCTATGCGAAGCTGAAGGTTCAAACAGCAGTTTCAGATGAATAATAAGGGTGTTTTGTGTGTTTGGGGACCGCCGTGTACATTTTAAATACATGGCTATGGGTACGCTGTGTGTTCTGTCTTGTGGGCAATATAGTGTGTGTCATGTGTGCAGTGTTTTCTCTTGCTGTGACTGGCGAGAGGTCTGGACACGATAGAACAACAAAGAGAGAGAGAAACAGCAGGTGAGGTCAGTTAGACAGCTACGCTGGCAAGATCTTTCTAATGAGACCTGGAACCTGCCCTGCAGCAAGGAGGTTGGCAGGGGCAGATAGAAAGTGGGATGGTAGGAAAAAAGGTTAATTAAGAAGGGAAATATGAAGAAGGTTATTTTCCATAATCACCTTTGTTATATTTTTCTCTTTTGCATTAATTTTCTGAGTAATGGTATGAAATTAAATTACTTTGATTTACAACTGTGTGTGTGTGTGTGTGTGTGAGATCATCCTCATCATCATCACGGAGTAGCAAGGGAGGGATGAAGAAAAGGAGAGAAGAAGTCAGCAGGGCAGTTGCAGATGAGAGAGAAGAGGGAAAAAATGGCTGAAGGCAAGACGTTGATTGAGACAGATGAGGGAAAAAATGAAATGATGAGAGAGAAGTAAAATACAGATGAAAAGGCATGTAAACAAGTATTGTCTTCAAGGCTCAAACAGATCTGGAGCAAAGAAACAAGAGCAGGGAAGGAAGGGAAGGATTAAATGATGAGAGATTTGAGTGAAGCCTGAAGTGGAGGAGAGCGCGACTTTGGAAAAAGGGAGGAGGAGCTGGAAGACAGGAGAGTGAGAGGGGAGCATGTTCGGAGACTCGGTATCAAAACATCTCCCCCCCCGTCTGCCACTGTATTTCTTTATAATGACTTTTCTCATTCAAAACGCCCGTCTTATTATCGGTGCTTTTCAGCCGGCCTGCCCACATGGGTCAAGTGATGTTGACCTGAATCCTAAATACCTTGTAGCACCTCGGACCCATCTCTCTCTAAGTCGCTCGTTAACAACCACAACGGGAGCTCTGGGGCGATGGCGAGACGACCGATTCCCTCTGCTCTGTTTTCACAGACTTGCAGCAGCAAGTTATTTTGAAAACACAAAGAGTTTGTCGAATGATGTTACAGTAAATCACAGAGCTGATGAGTGAGCATTTTCAAGCCAGTGGGGGTCAAACATCAGTGTGGACATTGATTGTTGGTACGATTGTGTTTTGTTTTTTTCTCAGCTGCTGAGTGAGCGCTCCTGAGCCAGCACACTCAGCCGGCGGGTTGCAGAGATTCAAGATGTTGACGCTCAGAAATGTCTGAAACAATCCTGTGGGCTCGAGATACATATGAGTGTAAATTTGCTGACTGAGACTGGCTGAAGCATATTCATACTTTTATTCCTCAGTGAATACTGCGTGATTGTGTGCACAGGAGCTGTGGGGGTGGGGGGGGGAGACCCCTGTAAGCAGGAACACAGTATGGTTTAACTTTTTTCATCTAACCGCTTGGATTCGATAATGGCATTAGGAGGTGTTAGGCCAAATTACAGCCCATATAAACTAATTATCAGAATGCTACTATTACACAAAAATATAAAGTGCTGATAAAAGCCCTCTGGATTGTGAGCCAAAAACAAGGAGCCATCAGTTAACACGTGCTTATATAAATAAGCTGAGAGAGATGTACACTCGCGCTACAAAGCAAAAGAATAAAATAATATCACAGTGTAATGAAGGGGATAATTGTAGTAATGATACGGTGTGTCGGTGTGTTTGTGCCCATGAAGCTGTTTACCTGACTGCATACTGAACACCGGCTTACTTAAAGTGTTCACTGTAATTCTGCTTGCATTAAAGTGCCGTGCAAATTAGGATAATTTGTAACCACTCTCTACATGATGATGTAAATGCAAGCAAATGTGCAGGGTGCATGAAAAGGTGGCATTATTTTTAAAAACCCAAATACAGTGGAAAGCCAAACAAATCCATTAAGAGAGAAGAAGATTTGAGAGTGAAGATTTGTACACTTGCTATTCTTTTTTTAGCCACGCAAGCCCTCAACCCACCTCCTGCCTCCCCGTCTCCTCCATTAATTACAGCTTCCGTTCTTCCCTCCACCTCCCACCTCTCGTCACTCCATCATCGGAAAGGGGTAAAAATATCACATCATAAGACCTCCTCACCCACCCCCCCCTCCACACCTTCATCCCATCTTTAAACAGTTCCCTTCATTCTTTCATCTTGCCACATTACCTCCTCCCTTCACTCACATCTGCCCTCCTCGCTCCAACATTATTGTCACATTCCTTTTTTGTTTGCCACTATCTTTCCATCTATCTACTCCTCCAGAATAACCATCTCACCATCTTTTTCCTCTCTATTACGCTATTGGTTTTACCTTCTGGCTTCCCTCATCTCTCACTCTCCCGTCCTCTTTCTGAGGCACAGCCTGCTCTTTCCCTTTTTGTCGGTAAAATGAAAGATAAAGATCTTTAATTAATCAATCCACATACTGTTGCCGACAGTGACTCACAGTCTTGTGTCTGTGGCTCTGCGGCTGTAAAAATGCGCTTTTTTAACCTTTTCCATAATACATATTTCCTCAAAGAATCATTTTTTATTTATAGTTTCTGAGGTCTGACCCTTTTTGTACCTGGTTAAGATTCCAGACAGCAATTAGGATAAAAGTTTACCTTCATTATTAACCTGAAGTAAAAGAAAATAGTTGATGTCTTTTTTAATATTTTATGATGTCTTTTTTTTTTTGTGACAGATTAATTACAACTGCTTGAAACTTGGCTTTAGTGTTTTGGGCCAATTGTGCTTTTTTATGTCAGGTTGAGTAGTAACTAATTAAAAGTCTCCTTTTTTTCAGAAAATTCAGGTAAAATTAATTCTGTGACAAAATGAATGGGCCCTCGTGGATCAGTAAAACTGCCAAATGTAAATTGTATTTTTACCTAGCAGGGATATCTCTTTGATTACTCGTGCCTTTGTCCTGCAGGCCTAATCGGTAATTAACCCACGACAAGCAACTGTTCCTCACAGGTGTGTACCAGATTTTAAAATCTGACACTTGGAAAGTTGTGAGCAAGGTGCAGGTGTGCTCGAAATGTTACAGCTACCAACATTAACGAAATAAGGTAAAATTGGAATTTTGCTGTGTGTAAGCAGTTAATACAGTATGTATAGATTTTTTGTATTACTGTGGGGTCTTTACCTTACAATCTAAAGTGCCTTGACTTGGCTGTTGTTGTGATTTGGCGCCATATAAATAAAACTGAATTGAATTTTTTAATGTGTCGATATGCTTTCTGGCCCATTATCTACCCCATGGTATGGTGTGGAACGTATGCATTGCACTGTGAAACACCCTTATAAACTGCTTAAAAAATTAACCAAAATTGAAAAATGTGGTGTGGTGATCGGATGCACGCCGTTCCTGGAGGATGAAGGAATTGATAGCATTTACTGGCCACAATACTAGCCTGACCTGAATCCAATAGAACACCTCTGGGACATTGTGATTCAGTACATCTGACGCCACACGGTTGCACCTCCGACCATCCAGGAGCTCGGTGATCTGGAAGGAGATCATTCCTGGTCTCATTAGGAGAATACCTCAACATCATCAGGCATGGATACAAGCTTCTGGGGGCCATACAATGTAGTGAGTACCATTTTAAGTTGCTGCAGTGAAATTTCGGCTAAATGGACTAGCCTGCTGGATCATTTTGGGGTGTCTTTGAACTCAGCCCTCTGCATGGTGATCTTTTCATTCCTAACATATTATCCAGACCATATCAGTATAGATATCCAGCATAATTTTTCCCTTATTGAGATCTGACGTGCTTTCAAAGTGTTCAGTTTTTTTGAGCAGTGTATTAACCTTTCCATCTGATCATATGCATCTGTGTTTTCTGATTTGACTGCCTTATAACTCCCAAGAATCAAGGCAATTCTGATGCAAATTGCAGCTCACACTGAGGATCTTAACTGCCTCTGTGTCGCAGCTTGCACTGCCGCTCCGACTGCTGACAGCATTGATAAGCAGACCAAACAGAACTAACTTCCTGTTGTTCTTAGAACACCGACTGTCCACATGCACCTGTCTGCTTAATCGTATGTAGCATCTTTCCCTCACGTTTCTTCATCTCTGCTCTTCCTCCCACACTCCCGTTCCCTGCTGGCAAGGCAAACTAGTTTGAAAACTACTGCTTTGTATTAAGCTGGAGGGATGAATTTATGGATGCCTGGAAAGTTTTCTACTTGGCACTCACTGCCTTTTACTTTATTGCACCATACAAAAAAATCTTGCTTCGTGTGAAATTTTTTTTGCCCTTTTTTAACGTTTTATTTTTTTTTTTCAATATTGTTGTGCCCAGAGCGAACAATGTGCCTCACTCTGCTGGCTTCCATACATCTGATTATATTTGTTTTAAATTTTAGCAGTCTGGGCATACTCACTGTAGGTTATGCTGTACAAGAGCCTTGATCAGATGCCCAAAATATAAATGTCAGCTTCTGTACAGCGTCTCGTTCTCCGATTTATCGCTGCTGCACAACACCATATTGTTCCTTTCCTTGCCTGCTGTCATGCTTTCTTAGCCTTTTCCTTCATGCCTACTGTTCCTTGTGGTGAGAACAGAGCTGTCAGCAAACACATACACATTCACACAGATGTGTACACATTACACCATCACACATACAGACTCACTGTGAGCCATGATTGTCTTCTACAGACAATGAGAGCCAAGTGTGACCTCTTGCAGCATCCCTGTGTCTCACACCATCACTCTGTAATCCCTCATCTGTCCCTGTCCTCATCTACACCTGCTTCTCCTCACAATCCTCACTTGCACTGCTCATTCCCTACAGTTGTTTCCTTTGTTCACTCCCCCCTTTTTTGGTTTTCTTTCCTTTCTTCCAACATTCTTTATCCCCCCTTGAATTTATGTTTGATATCTATCCCATAAAAACAAAAAAAACAAAACAAACAACAACAATAACTGTTGTTTCATCTTCAGTTTCCTTTCAACAAACTAAGCGATGAGCATCCATCTTGACCTGTCTCATCCTGTCCTTTGGCAATAATATCTGTTTACCTCTCTGTTTAAATTAAGTTTAAATGAATCAAAATTAGTCTTAATTACTCTTCCTATACTGGCAACCATGGAAAATGACTTAATGTTACAAGGGCATATTTCACTTGTATAACAAAACTGCAAGACACTCAGGCGATATGTCTAACTGGATAAACACTAATTAAATAGTGTAATTAAAAGACAGTGCAAAGACGGAAAGAAGGTCACGCACAATTTAGCACAGCCTGCTACGCCACAACACCCATTTGACAGGTTCGTTTGCAGTTTGTATGATTGACGTTGATATGTAGCAATTTCTTCTTCTTTTTTTTTAGCACAAGTTCAGAAAAGGACATAAATATATAAAGATATTACAGTTCAGAGGAGGTAATGCATCTAAAAATACTCTTCTCAAAAAACTTCTGTTTTACAGGCAGGTACAGTTTGTGATAGTGTTTGTTGTGTTTTTCATTTTCCTGTTATCAAAGAAGCCTTGGGTGAAAAACGACTTCTCCATTAGATAGCTAACGCAGAGACTCCAGCAGCAGATAATTCTGATAAATTGTCATGAATTTGCAACCATTCACTTTTTTCCCCCTGCAAACATTAAAATGATGCTTTGAATTTCATTGTTGCCCGTATACATTCTGCTGCTGACTGTGACATTAAACGATTGTTCGCTCCGGAATCGCAATTAAATGAACTTTGTGGTGAGTGATGAGTGAGCGATAATGACTTTGAACATTACATATTTCATACTTTCAGGATCATGTTATTTTAAATGAGTTGGAATGCAAATGTAACCCGCGTGAACTTGTCTAACTCGGTAACTCCGCGTGGATATTTCCATGTTGTAGTGTTGTGAGTCGACACTCAAAGCGCAATGTCGCATAAATGCCTTAAATGCCTCGCTCTCTGTACAAGCAGACTGCTTTAGACGTCTGTCTGATATTCATGCAGACGTAGATTGCGTGTAACAGTAGAATAACCTTTGATCATTTAACTCTCAAAAGTACGAGTGCTGAAAGGAGAGCTACAGCAGGGAAGAACTTTTGTTCCTCTAAGTCTTGAGTCGATGTCAATCAGCCACTGTAGGAAATGGCTTTTCAGACTTAAGTATTTTTGAATGTCTTATTTCACCAACAGCTCAACAAAATATATTGGCTGCCACTGTATTAAACAATGAATGTCAAAATGAAGGCGTAGTGTATATTAAAAATGTGGACTTCATGTTTTATGCATCAATCTGATTAATTATCCCTTCTGAGAGTGTGACGTGTCGAAGCAGATTTGGCAGCCAGGGACTGCACCACCTCCGTTCCTCCTCGCCGAGGAGGTGTCTGAATATTATAAAAAGGGGAATGAAATGAATAAGCTCGCAGTTTGCACATGAGCATCAAGTTTATTTTTCCATCACAGTTGTAGTATAAAAATAAAATTGTCTCCTGTGTCTCAGTTTGTTTTGCTCTCAGCCTCACTTCATCTCTGCTGTGCTTTCCGCCCTCGCTCATTTAGCTCTCCCCCCTCTGCAAGTGTGTCCACTATCTGTGGTGAGAGACAATTATTTAAAAGATTAATTGCAACCTACTGTAGTGTGGTTACTGTCAAAAGCCCCGCTGGACCATACAAAAAAAAAATAGGTGAGAGAGTGAGTTAAGGAGTAAAATCAACAAGGGAGCTGTTAACAGACTGAGATTGAGAGTGAAGAAAGAAAATAAGAGGTAGCATATATGAGATGGGGGGGG